>SKCR01039778.1:0-100205 GCA_019454045.1 Zanthoxylum bungeanum
TGCGGCGTTTAGCTCAGCTCGAGGCAGCTAGCTAGCCAGGTAAGTATAAATGCACTGCACAGACTTTGATAGGATTGTCACTGTCACACACTACACAAGTCCATCAAAGTGGGGGGGGCGTACTGTAGACATTGCATTTTTGCATGTGAAACCCGATGAGGAGTCTCGTATAGATGCACCAACCTTGGATAGGTCGGACCTTGTAGCGTGGGGGGAGGAAGCGGGTCGGAAAAGGTTGTCGGAAAGGCAAAGTCAAGAATTGACATGTTTTGTTTAAGTTCGCTCGGAGTTCGCTTGTTGAAAGTTCATTTTTTAAACGTATCTCTTAACCCGAAATCACCCCAAACCATTCTAAAGCCACCTAAGCACCCAAACCCACATCCAAAGCCCATAAAACCAAAATAAATCAAACACCAAGCCCACCCTCCATTAGGCCCACGACCATAACACTAAAATTACCCCTCCTTACACTATTCCAACATGATTTACCCATATACCAAACTTACTTAACCATTCCACCTCACTTTAACAAAATATTAAATAAATAACACTTCACTCATTCAATACCCATACCTCACCCATACTTCACTCATTCAAACCCATACCTCACCCATACTTCACTCATTCAACCCCATACCTCACTCATTCACACCCACACCTCACTCATTCAAGCCCATACTCACTCATTCAAACCCATACCTCACTCATTCACACCCATACCTCACTCATTCACACTTACCCTCCACTACACCATTTGCCTATATAAACCATCATTTTCCACCTTGAAACCCTAACACATACCTAAGGAGATCAAGCACATATCAAGATACATCAAGCAAAAAAATCAGCACTTCACCAAGCATTTTAGGAGAACAAAACAGCCCCCCTCATCTCCCTTAGAAGTGACGCCACTGCTGCCTATTTCCAAGCCATTCACTGCCTCCTTTGAGACTTGAAGTCACGCCCAAGCCCTTCCATTCACTACCCTGATCATTTCAAGCATTCATCCAGCCCCCTAACCCTCACATCTTCACGAAATAAAGCACCCACTCGACTTCCCCTCACTGCCCTTGCACCCAACACGCAAAACAGCCCATTATTTCACCCAAAAACGTCCACCAAACAGCCCATTGTCACGCCCAATTTAGCCCCTGGAATTTACACCCAAATCAACCTAATTTTGGCCCCAAACCAGTACACAAACTGACCTAAATACCCTCCAAAATTCGCCAAAAACAGCAGCTCAAAAGCCTTCAAAACAGTCCCTAAAGTCATCAAACAGTGAGCAAAAACTGCACTTGAAGATCCTTGAACAAACCAAGCAAACGGCAGTCCAACGCCTCTCAAAAATCACCAAAATCGACCTTAATCCACAGCCAATCAGTGAGCCGAGTGTGGAGACTTGAATCGCAGCGAAACGAAGCGGAAACAGCGGACGAAACAGCGAAACAGTGAGCAGAACATTGAACCAGCGAACCGGTGAAATTGTAGTGCCTTTGCCCTTCCGACGGCCATATAACGCATCTCCGAGGAACGGCATAAAAAGGTTAGACCTGAGGGTTTATATCACAGAATTTTCTCATATTAAATAATGATTTAAAAATGTATTTTATGGCATTTTAACATGAGTAGTTAACTTGGCATGTTGTTGGAATTGGCTCACATGAAATAATGGTTTAAAATGTGTTTAATGTGTTTAATTAGTTTAGTATGTTGTATTAAATTTATTTGCATGAGATAATGATTTAGGAAATGTATTTTTATTTGTTTAGCATGAATGATTAGCTTGGCGTGTCATTTAGGATTAATACACATGAAATAATGACTTAGAATGGTTGTTTGAGCATGTTATTAGTTTACATGGAGTAATGACGTAGGAAGTATGTTTAATTTAAATGGCTATTTAAGCATGTTATTTAGGATTAGTTTACATGAAATATTGACTTAGAATATGTGTTTAATAATGCTAGCATGAATAGTTAATTTAACATGTTAATTAATTTAGGTTACATAAATTAATTAGGTAGGATTGCATGTAATTTGTTTTCTGTCGCATGAATGTCATTAATTAGTACGTGATGTGGTTTTGAGTGAATGGAATATGTATTCTTTTGTGGTATATTGGATGGAAACCCTGACATAAATTCCATAGCCGAATCCGAATGGACGGTAGTATGGTTTGCACTCGGGATACAACGCCCCGTACCACTTAAAAGATTCACATGTTTCATTTCACTCAAATTTGTATTTGAAGCATGATTAGATTGTTGTAATGTTGTTTTTACTTTCAAAGCATGTGAACTTAGATTTAGGCATGTATGTTGGGTAGACTTGGTTAAAATTATACAAATCCATTCATTACAAGTGACATGAGTAAGGGACCATTCCGAACCCAACGGTTTGAGGTCTTCCCTTGCGAGGGGTGAGTGCGGCCTTAAATCTTTGTCCCGGTTCACACCGGGTGGCGACTCCATGTTATTTCATATTTCTCAGCTAGGCCGCGAGCCTAGGACGGCGTCGCCCAGTTTCTGTGTCTACACCACCCTTCCGACGATCGTGTACCGTACATCCGAGAGGTGATTTAAAAGGTTAGACCTGAGGTACCTTTTCATTAGTTTACATTCGTTTTTTTTTTATTATTATTGAATTCTATTCGCATGAGAGTCATTTATGGATGCATTTTGTGGCTTGAATGAAATGGAAGAGTGTCGTCTCTTGTGGTATATAGGATGGAAACCCAGACGTAAATTCCGTAGCCGAATCCGAATGGACGATAGTGCGGTCTGTACTTGGGATACAACTCCACGTACCACTTGAGTAAACGGCACATTCTCTTGTGTTGTGTTGTTTTGGTTTATTTATTTCTTGTCATTTAAATTCTGTATATTGCTTATTCCCATATGATGTGATCGAGTGCATAGGCTTAGTAAGTGCGATGAAAGGTTCCCTAATTGGAGGGGTTTAAAATCCTTCACCACGACGCTTTGCCGCACCGGTTGATGTGTGTTCGGTTGAATGCGAGATACGTTCAATCGATCATACCTAGTTTGATATGATTGTCTTTATTTTCGTATGCATGATTCAACCGAGCGCATGGGTTTAGTAAGTGCGATGTGAGATCCCCTATGGGGAGGGGGCTAAAGCCCTTTACCACGATGCTTTGCCGCGCCGGTTGATTGTGTGTTCGGTTGGTTGGATGCAAGACACGTTCAATCGGACATACTTAGAATAGTATGATTGTCTTTATGTTTGTATGCATGATGTGATGTGACGCGCATGGGCTTAGTATGTTGGTCAAAAGGCCACCTTTACGCGCAGTAGTACTTCTCCGCGCCCCTTTTATTTTATATATTGCGTCCCATTTCATGCATCAGGTCTGTTCCCGTTCGAACGCGTTTACGAACGCAACTCGAACACGCAAGCATTTTTGCCTTATCATGTATCAGGTCTCATTTCCGTTCGAACGCGTTCACGAACGCCATACGAACGTGAGCATTCTGCTTCATTTCCGTTCACGCGTTCACGAACGCCATACGAACGCGAGCATTCTATTTCATTTCCGTTCGAACGCGTTTACGAACGCTACTCGAACGTGAGCATTCTGTTTCATTTCCGCTCGAACGCGTTTACGAACGCTACTCGAACGTGAGCATTCTGTTTCATTTCCGTTCGAACGCGTTTACGAACGCTACACGAACGCGCACACACTGAACCGAGTCTGTCTTACCATATTCATGCATAAATGCCTCTTGGCTGATCTTTCTTGTGTTATATAGCCAACCTTATCATTTGTATTCTTGCATTTATCCATTCTATGTGTTTTTGGGATTGTATTCAAGCATGATTAGGCTGTTAGCATGTTATTTGGTTAATAGGTTCATGAGATAGTACTCAAGCATGATTATGTTGTTCTTAGTTTTCCATATCATAGGATTGAAATATGTTCATGAGATTGTCATGTGATGTTGCATGTTGTGATGAACTTGTTGATGTATGCATATGAACTTAGAAGCATGATATTTTTGGAAATAAATGTTATTTAAGCCTGGTTAAATTATTACATAAATCCTTTTATTACAAGTGACATAAGTAAGGGACCATTCCGAACCCGACGGTTTGAGGTATTCCCTTGCGAGGGGTGAGTGCGGCCTTAAATCTCATTTTCCCGGTTCACACGGTGGCGGTGGCGACTCCATTACTCTCCGATTTAGTCCCCGTGGCTATTCCGTACTCCCAACCGGGCCGCGAGCCCGGGACAGAAAAGCGTCGCCCAGGTCCTGTTCCCACAGTCTGGCGACTCCACTGGGGATAGAGAATTGGCCCTGAAATTTTGACTTGTGATGTTTGGATTTATGTTTTAATTGACCGTGTCTATAAGGATAAAGTGAGGGTTTAATCAAAGGCATTTCTAGGCTAGGTAATGGTTTGGTGTCTTCCTTCATTCACTACCTTTCTAGACGGAAAAGCTGTGAAGGCACCTAGATAGCCATCTACTAGTAGCCTATTGTGATGGACTAATTTGGAGGACTCGTTGTTTATTCCTGACAACAAGCGATAAGAGCCTAAGAGGCTTGGGTATTTAAGTGAGCCTCGCTCCACCTTCCCTCTGGGGAATCTACAACGGGAAATCCATTTGACAGTCTGTCAAACACCATAGCTCATTGGCACGTACCTTAGTGTATAAAAAGGGGTGCGCTCACTTGGTCGCTCGAACCCTTGAGTGGGGAGACCTAGTTGTGGGCCATCCTTCGCCGGTGAGAGCCTTTGTCTATACTCTTACTAACCCACCCATAGACCGGGTTGGCTAAAGTAGTAATTATTTCCTTGAGTATGTGCTTGTGGACCATCCTCATTTGGATGCAGTTGGACTATTGTCAGAAATGAAATGCGGGCTTGGGGGCCATTTAAACTGGGGCAAGTTCGCACCTTATGACTATTAGGCCAAAAGCTTCTGAAATGTTGATGGGCCACTTTGTAAAAATTATTATGTCATGTTTGTATCATCTTTCTTGTGTTTGGGAACATCGTTGTTTGGATCCATTTGGACCATTTATCATGGGATATGGGCTTGTTGGGCCATTTAAACTGGGACAAGGACACACATCTTATGACGATTGGGCCAAAAGGCTTCTAAATAACAATGGGCCATTTTATGATTGTGTTCGGAATTTATCATTTGGATTTAGTTGGGCTCTTTGCCATAAGACATGAACTCGTTGGGCCATTTAACTGGGACGGGTTCACTCCTATGACAGTTGGCCCAAAAACTTCTAAAATGATGATGAGCCGATTTGTGTGAAAATTTTAATGAGTTGATATATTTCTTGTATCGCATGCATATCATGCATCACACATGCACCTCATGCATACATGCACCATGTTAACCCCATTTTCCTGAAAACTATCATAGATACCCGTTGGTTAGGGAAGAGGACAGACTTGTCAAAAGACCAAGCAGCCACCAAGAGTACTGGCAGAAGACCTAGCCCAACGGGATAGGAAGCCCAATCATGCATGCATGCATACACGTAACATATTTGCATCCTTTTTGTGTTTGTTCTGTTTTGTAATAACAGGTTTCAAAAGAAAAAAAAAAAAGAAAGCGTCAAAAGACAAACCAATCAGGAACATCGACAGTACTGTATCAGTCTTGGGGCGAGGCCCGTATCAGTATCAGTCTTGGGGCGAGGCCCATATCAGCATCAGTCTGGGGGCGAGGCCCACTTCAACATCAGTTTTGGGGATGAGTCCCAGGGTCGAGGCCCATATCAAACACAGTTTGGGAATGAGTCCCAGGGTCGAGGCCCACATTACACTAGTATCAGTCTTGCCGGGTATGGCATTCTGGGGGCGAGGCCCATATTACATCAGATCAGTTCTACCGAGAATGGCACTCCGAGAATGGAGATATAGTTCGGGAATAAAACCCACAGTCCAAACAATCAGAGGAATAAAGCCTTATCTCCGCACAATTCGAGAACAAAGCCCAGAGGAATAAAGCCTCATCTCAATACAGTTCGGGAACAAAGCCCATGGGAATAAAGTCCTATCACAACACAGTTCGGGAACAAAGCCCAGGGGAATAAAAGCCTCATGTCAGTATAGTTTGAGAACAAAGCTCAAGAGGAAGAAAGCCTCATATCAGTATAGTTTGAGAACAAAGCTCAAGGGGAAGAAAGCCTCATGTCAGTACAGGGGAATAAAGCCCTATCACAACACAGTTCGGGAACAAAGCCCAGGGGAATAAAAGCCTCATGTCAGTATAGTTTGAGAACAAAGCTCAAGAGGAAGAAAGCCTCATATCAGTATAGTTTGAGAACAAAGCTCAAGGGGAAGAAAGCCTCATGTTAGTACAGTTCGGGAATAAAGCTCGGGAGGAATAAAGCCTCATCTCAATACAGTTCAGGAAGGAACAGGCCGAGAAGGGCACTCCGAAAATGGAGCATGGTTCGAAAATGGACCATCATCTCATCACTTGCCGAAAAGGGCACTCCGAAAATGGAGCATGGTTCGAAAATGGACTACTTTCACATCTCGCCGAAACGGCACTCCGAAAATGGAGCACAGTTCGGAAATGGACCAAGGAAGGCCTAACCCATCGGAATATAATACATATACATGCATACATGCATATATATCACATACATGCAATGTTTGTTTCGTGTTCGCAGGTTTATAGCAGGAAAGACCATCTCATCAAGTAACGGTTCAAAAATGAGCCACAATCTCGCACAGCACAGTTCAGGAAATGGAGCACTCACAACAGACGCCGGAAATGGCACTCCAAAATGGAGCACTCATAACAGAGGCCGAAAATGGCGTTCCAAAATGGAACACACACAGCAGATGCCGAAAATGGCGTTCCAAAATGGAACACACACAACAAATGCCGGAAATGGCGCTCCAAAATGGAGCACATACACGAAAGATGCCGAAAATGGCGCTCTAAAAATAGAGCACGGTTCGAGAATGAACCAGCGGTCGCAGCACCTCACCACCAAATCAACTCAACTCGACACATGGTAAGTCAAGTGGCAGCTGGCGAGCCAGGTAAGTAGAAATGTATTGCATAACTTTGATAGGATTGTCACTGTTGCACATTACACAAGTCCCATCAAAGTGGGGGCGACTGTAGGCACTGCATTTTTACACATAAGTCCCTATGATGAGTCTCATTTTGGAGACACTACCTTTTAAGTCACGGAGGTCACGGGAAACGGACGTCGGAAGTGGAAATTCAGAATAAACAAGGTTCACTGTTTTCGTTAGTGCTGCGTTCGTGTTTCGTTCGAACGTCAAACGGATTGCGGGCGTTCGTGCCGCGTTCGAGGAAGCGTACGAACGGTGTCGGTAATTCTGGTTTTGCTGCTAGCCTCACATCCAGCCCATTTAGCCCCCCCAAGCCCATAAAACACATCCCAATTTAAATAAATAAATATTAATTAAAACATTAACTAAATAAGATAATAATTAAATTAATTAAATAATTAAATAAAACATAAACCAAACATAAAATAAACAATTACCAACTTAAACTAAAATCATGCCTAAATTAAACAAATCATATACTAAATCAAAATATAATCATGCCTAATTAAAATCAATCAACCAATTATATTCTCAATCTAATAAGATTATTCCCAAACTTAAAATATTGTATTCCTAATCCAAGCCAATCAAATATTCAACCTTCCCTATCTAGCCAAGATTTGTCCCCCCTCAATCTTTGACTTCCCTTAACCAAACCAAATCAAATCCCTCTTCAATTAGCCAAATCCCTTTCCTTGTCAAGCCCAACCCTTTGCCTATAAAAAGAAGCCTTCACCAACCTTCTCAACCCTAGTCCCTAGTCCCTATTCCCTAGCTCATACACAACACATAAAAATTACAGGAGGAACACACCCAAAAACAGTAAGCAAAAGATAAAGAGGAAACGGCAGCGAAACCACAAGGAAACAATAGCAAAAGACGGAGAACGACGACTCAAAACAGTAAAGACAACGAACGAGAACAGTGAACCAGTGAACCGGGAGAGTTGCGGAGCATCCACCCTTCCGACGATCGTGTACCGTACATCCGAGAGGTGATTTAAAAGGTTAGACCTGAGGGTACCTTTTCATTAGTTTACATTCGTTTTTTTTTTATTATTATTGAATTCTATTCGCATGAGAGTCGTTTATGGATGCATTTTGTGGCTTGAATGAAATAGAAGAGTGTCGTCTCTTGTGGTATATAGGATGGAAACCCAGACGTAAATTCGTAGCCGAATCCGAATGGACGGTAGTGCGGTCTGTACTTGGGATACAACTCCACGTACCATTTGAGTAAACGACACCTTCTCTTGTGTTGTGTTGTTTTGATTTATTTATTTCTTGTCATTTAAATTCTGTATATTGCTTATTCCCATATGATGTGATCGAGTGCATGGGCTTAGTAAGTGCGATGAAAGGTTCCCTAATTGGAGGGGTTAAAATCCTTCACCACGACGCTTTGCCGCACCGGTTGATGTGTGTTCGGTTGAATGCGAGATACGTTCAATCGAGCATACCCTAGTTTGATATGATTGTCTTTATTTTCGTATGCATGATTCAACCGAGCGCATGGGTTTAGTAAGTGCGATGTGAGATCCCCTAGGGGAGGGGCTAAAGCCCTTTACCACGATGCTTTGCCGCGCCGGTTGATGTGTGTTCGGTTGGATGCAAGACACGTTCAATCGGAAACTACTTAGAATAGTATGATTGTCTTTATGTTTGTATGCATGATGTGATGTGACGCGCATGGGCTTAGTATGTTGGTCTAAAGGTCCTCTCTTTGAGAGATCAAGAGCCCCCAAAAGGCCACCTTTACTGCAGTACTTCGCCGCGCCCCTTTTATTTTTATATATTGCGTCCCATTTCATGCATCAGGTCTGTTCCCGTTCGAACGCGTTTACGAACGCAACTCGAACGCGCAAGCATTTTTGCCTTATCATGTATCAGGTCTCATTTCCATTCGAACGCGTTCACGAACGCCATACGAACGTGAGCATTCTGCTTCATTTCCGTTCACGCGTTCACGAACGCCATACAACGCGAGCATTCTGTTTCATTTCCGTTCGAACGCGTTTACGAACGCTACTCGAACGTGAGCATTCTGTTTCATTTCCGCTCGAACGCGTTTACGAACGCTACTCGAACGTGAGCATTCTGTTTCATTTCCGTTCGAACGCGTTTACGAACGCTACACGGAACGCGCACAACACTGAACTGAGTCTGACTTACCATATTCATCATTGCATAATTGCCTCTTGGCTGATTTTTTGTGTTATATAGCCAACCGTATCATTTGTATTCTTGCATTTATCCATTCTATGTTTTTTGGGATTGTATTCAAGCATGATTAGGTTGTTAGCATGTTATTTGGTTAATAGGTTCATGAGATAGTACTCAAGCATGATTATGTTGTTCTTAGTTTTCCATATCATAGGATTGAAATATGTTCATGAGATTGTCATGTGATGTTGCATGTTGTGATGAACTTGTTGATGTATGCATATGAACTTAGAAGCATGATATTTTTGGAAATAAATGTTATTTAAGCCTGGTTAAATTATTACATAAATCCTTTTATTACAAGTGACATAAGTAAGGGACCATTCCGAACCCGACGGTTTGAGGTCTTCCCTTGCGAGGGGTGAGTGCGGCCTTAAATCTCATTTTCCCGGTTCACACCGGGGTGGCGACTCCATTACCTCCGGTTTAGTCCCCCGTGGCTATTCCGTACTCCCAACCGGGGCCGCGAGCCCGGGACAGAAAAGCGTCGCCCCGGTCCTGTTCCCACCACAGGGCGTCCCTTCCCCCCTTCCAAGTGCCTTTCTCAGCTCGGGGGTCGGGGTATGTCCCACCGAGTCAGCCATTTGGACTAGGGACGTAACATTCCCCCAAGTCCAAGTGCCTTTCTCAGCTCGGGTCAGGGTACGTCCCACCGAGTCAGCCCTTCGGACTGAGGGACCATAACATTCCCCCAGGTCCAAGTGCCTTTCTCAGCTCGGGGTCGGGGTACGTCCCACCGAGTCAGCCCTTCAGACTGGGGACGTAACATTCCCCCAGGCTCAAGTGCCTCTCTTCATTCGGGGTCGGGTTACGTCCCACCGAGTCAGTCCTTCGGACTGGGGACATAACATTCCCCCAGGTCCGAGCATCTCTCACAGCTCGAGACATGATCACATGCCACCGAGCACATCATCGTTAGCTCAGAGGCAAAATTTTCTCCTCACAATCGAGATTGGATCAGTCAGGGGCCAGGACCTCCAAATCTCTGGTATAGATATTACAGAAGAAGAGTCATTTTTAGTTTGGACAACAAGAGGAACTTCATCTCCTGATGGGACGACACAAGTAAGCAATTTGCTTTGAGGTGGAGAATCATTCTGAATAGGGTCAGCATCTCCAATAACCGAGGATATGAAGATAGAAACAAAAGACTTAGTTGATGGCGAAGACAATTTCTCTGTGATTTCTGGAGCGACCACCAGCAAGGCCATCATCACACCATCTTTATATAGTTCCCGACACCAACTTGCATACTCGTTGGAACCGAGAACTAGGGGACAGATGTTGATGGTGTTTTCAGGCACTATGTTTTTAAGCAGCACGACATGGGTAAAAAAGTAATTCACTTCTCAGTCAAGATTATTAATGCCGACCCGACCACTAAAGAGTCAACCAGTAAGGGGCCGGGAACTTTACGGTTAGTAACCGAGCACTTGAGTTCAAGATGACCGGGCAATTATCAGGTCAACAGCAGCATTCTCAGTACAAAAGACTATTATGACCGACCACATGAAGACCGACCTCGTGAAAACCGAGCATAGTGCAAGACATGTTCGGGAAGATAAAGCATTCTATCCATACAAGATAAGATAATAAGTTATCCTATTTTCATAAAGAAAACTGATGAGTCAGTATCCTAAAAGGATAAAAGAAGTGAATGTAGTTTTAAAAGTAGGAATCCTGATAGGAAAAAAAAACCATCTCAACTGGGAATTCTTGTACAAATATGAATATGATTTCTTCACCATTATAAATAGGAGGGTAGAGTGAGTGTAGAGGAGGAGAAAGGAAATCAATATCAGGATCAGAATCATTACCATCAGACTTGTAAAAAACCAGAAACAGAGCTGAGAAGCGTGTTTGAGTAATAAAAGTATCATCCTTTTTGTGCCTGTGGACGTAGGTTGGACCAAGATCCGCCGAACCACGTTAAATCTCTTTGTCGATTGGCGTATTTCTTGTCTTTGCTAAAGTTTGCTTTTGGTCCCCCATAACCAAACAAATTCAATTTGAGAGGATTGTCTCGGGAGTAATATTCACTTATTGCCCTGAGACGAAAATCAGCCGTCAACACATATATTTATGTGACTTAATTGACGGCTTAAATAATTTCATTATAATGAAATGACAAATATAAAATCATAAAATCTCTCCGAAAATGAAAATTATAGGTTACCAAACAAATCAAAAAATAAAATCATTTCATTGTAGAATCTCTCTGAAAATGTCAATTGTACATTTTTAAACAAATCAAAGAACATAGCCCTTTCAGTATAAAATCTATCTGAAAATGACAATTATAGATCATGCGATAAATTCTGTAAAACCGTACGGTAGACACTGATAAATCTAGTTCAATTATATAAAATCAATAGGAGTATAACACATAATAAAAATATGAGTGAATCATACCAAATTGAATAGGTTTGCCAAATCTCCAATCCATGACCCAAACAAGTTCAAAAAATAAATAAATGAGTTTATGTGTTATCTTTCATTTTCATGTTATACATAAAGTGTACAATAGATATACCCATCACGTTTCACAACTCAAAAAGAATCGTATATACTACACCAGTGTCTTTTCTACAAAATTCAAGGCATAGGAGGAGGAATAAAGTTATTTTTCTTTTTACAAAATTCGAACTTTTGGATAGTACCGTGAATAAAATAACAACTATGTCTATTTTGATATGATTCGAATTCGAATGGTAAGTTAAAAAAACAGTGTGAAAACCACTCCATTAATATCTCAAGAACACATCAATAATGTTAAGATTCTATACAAAGCTATATATATGAAAAAACAATAAATTTATCCCAAATTGAACTACATTTAAGAAGTTGTTGTGTTTTCACTATATTAAAAGAGAAAATATAGGAGAATCGTTAAACTACATCAAATCATAAAGGGGCGAATTCAACCACACCTATATAAATATATGAACATAACCCTCAACTGCAATCCAGGTCAATCGGTCAATCCCTCTATTTCATTACCTAAATCTCACAAAATATTATCCAATGAACCACTAAACAAAATGGATATAGTGCGAATCAGATCATGCACTATCAGACTCCACCAACATAAAAAAGTAACATAATTAACAATATAATGTGGATGATAAAGGTATTATAGAGGTATTTTAGAATCAGGTAGAAAAATCATCCAAAGAAATTTAGAGATGTTTCCTCAGAAAGGACGATTAGATTATTTATACATATTTAATTACCGAATTAACCCTCAATTGAAAGGATGATGTCAAAGAATATAGGGTTATAAGGTACTCATGCAGACATGGGATTTTTCTTGTTCTTTAGTTGGTTTAGTAAACACTTGCGAATTTGGGTACCTTATTGGTCCCTAATGTCAAAAGCAAAAGCACCTTAAAAATAAGTAAATTAAAGGAAAAATGATTAAAAAGTAATATTCTTTTATTCAAAGCTTGTGGGCCTTCTTGGAGGCCCATAGAAATTGTGGAACAGCTGTCAGCTCCAGCCACTAGTTCGTTGCCCAGTATTGAGCTTCCGGAAAATAATTTAAAAATAAAAGAACAATATTTATTTTACAAATACATTTTTCATAAAAAATATTATGGATACAGATTTTAATCACTATGGCAGAACCGTTACTTAAGCATGCCACTTTGGTGGTGGATAGCCGACCATTGCCACGTGTTGATTTCTCATGCATTCATCCACCGACCTATTCATTGTCAGTACATTTTTCAACTAAAAATAGTAATAAATGCGATACATGGGGAGCTAAAACGCTGCCACGTGGAATACTTAACATGCAAGCAAGAAAAAGGTGTTGAGGACTGAGTTGAAACTTGAAAGTCTAGAAGCCGTTGGCTCCAACTTACCAAACAGACCAATGGGAGATCGCCGCGTAGAGAAATTGGGGAGAGCGGGTTAGTTTCAGTTATGGGTACACGTGTAGTTAAATTACTGTGTTTACTCGGTGGCCACTCCCTTAACTAATATATAACCGTTGAAAAAAACATGCCCGAAAATTACTGCGTAAATGTATTTTTTATAACATTCTTGTGTTTTTGAATTTTGATGGTTGGATTAGGATTTGTTTGAAAAAAAATTATATTTATTTTGTTTTGAATTGTCCCGAATTTTAAGAGATTTTAAGTGAGTTTATAAAATGAAGTTTTTATAAATAAATGATTAAAAAATATTTAAGTCATTATTTATTTAAAGATTAAAATTTATTCAGATTTGATATCTTAATTTTGTTTCAAATTTTAGAACCCAAACCAACTATGTGCATCAACTATTTTCTGGGCCACCTCTATATAGATCTTGAAATAGTTTGTTTTCACTGTAGGATTGGACTAATTTTTGGAAAAATAAAAAATAAATCAATTTCATGTTTTCATGTAATATTTTAAGTGAATACTATCATAGTTTAATTTGTCCTCCATTTTTATGATACGTAATTTCACCTTTTACTTATATATATTTAGGGCGACTCTTAAGTTTTGGTGGTTTTATGCGAACTCTTAAATATGAGTCCATTGTCTTAGGGGAAAAAATTGGGTCATTTTTATTTAAAATTTGTTTATTTCATTATTATTTATAATTTGCTTATATATAACATAAACAATAAAAAAGAGAGGAATGAGAATGAGAAAATGTAAAATACCGTTAAAAATATACTAAAACCATATTGGGACGATATCAACACCCATTTTCAAGTCATTAACATATTGTTCTTTGGACTTTAAGATCTGAGCAATTCATACAAATAGACTAATCAATTGCCTTGACATTTGGAAATTTTTATTTTGAATAAACTTTCAAATCTGAAATCAAAACAACCACAAATATATAATATAACTATTTCCAATTAATTACAAAATCAAAGCACAAGATATCATTTGAAAGAGTATTCACATTGTCTTCCGGAAAATACACGAGAATTATTTAATCGTTAGAGAACGATAAGAGAATGCAGGAAATATGTATTATATGTATTTGATAATTTCAACAAATAAATGGAAATTCGAAACTTATAACGCAAGTAAATAAAATATCAACAAACAAATCAAAATTGAATTTACAATATAAGTAAT
The DNA here is from genome assembly GCA_019454045.1 of Zanthoxylum bungeanum. Classification (NCBI taxonomy): domain Eukaryota; kingdom Viridiplantae; phylum Streptophyta; class Magnoliopsida; order Sapindales; family Rutaceae; genus Zanthoxylum; species Zanthoxylum bungeanum. The sequence goes on from SKCR01039778.1 coordinate 14,399, forward strand.
TCAAATCAATAAAAAAAACTGACTTGTATAAATTGAAGCTAGCACAAATGCTATGTCTTATAGTACAAATTTGCCCATACTCTTGTGCTTGTAGTTCGTTGGACGTCTGCCACCAAGATTCAACAATCTGCAAGTCGAAAATCTGCACTGAATGTTTCGACCCCTGGTGAATCTATTAGATGTTTGGTTTTTCGTTTTCAAAGATCAGTAAATATATCTTTATCCCTTGAACTTTTCAATACTGTTTTATATAAAGAGGAAAAAATAGAGAAACAATTATTGGTGATGTGTTGTAACTGTTTTCCAGTTTTAACATAAGAGTTGTGTCTTTTGATTTATGATTTTAAAATGGAAAAATAAAATCACAAACAAAAACGTATTCAAGCAGACACTTAATGAATCACAATAACCCAAGGCCCAAGGCCCAAAGCCATCTTTTGATTAATTAAATAAATTAATTAACCCTAATGCCAAGCCAATAACCCAACTACACACATCCAAGCCTAAGCTCAAGCTTTGCTTTTCCAATTTGATATGAGTGTTTAATGTACATAGATCCTCAGGGTGTAGATAGATCCTCAGGGTGTCCTGTGTGTATTAAGATATGATCCGTCAGTTCTGTGTATCAGAGCATATGTAGTCCATATGATTAGCAATCAGATAAAATCCATGGGCCCGTGGTACAATTTAGAAGTTAGTTCTAAATGTTCTTTTTGAGATTGCTAATAGAATAGTCGACTGGATAATCCCTATAGAGATTTGACGTTTACATCTATATCTCTGGGATTTATCCGGATACCTGTGTCGGAGGAATTATACATTTGCCATGACCTCGACCTGTATGATTCAACGAGTTTATCCGTGATCGTCATAATTTACGAGTGGATAAATTATGGACACGAAATTGGATTTCGTGACGGATATGCCTGAATCTAGAGAGTCTCACTAATGAAATATACTCGTAGAGCACTAGGGCAACATTTATAAATAATATTGATTATTTATAAAGTCGTTTAAAGGTTAAACGCAAAATACATCTGTAGGGACCCGATAGTTATTTCCTTAATTTTTGTGTATTTGCATTTAATATTTGATTAATTCAAATACACATTAATTAATTGTCAAAATGAGTTTTTTTTTACTAATATCATAATATATATATGTATTAAATATTTAATGTAAATATAATACATATATTTAATATATTTGTATTTAATTAATTAATTAATTATTTAATTGTTAAATGATTAAATTAATTAAAATATAAATATCTTAAGCTTATGATATTTGTTTTAATGACCAAGTTGCAATTGTTGACTAGTTGAAAATATCATTAAGTGTAATGATCATTATTTAACAAGTTGGCAAGTTGTTTTTCAATAAAGCAAAAACTAGATATTTTGATATTTGGTGTATACCAAATTCGGCCAAGGCCAAATTGGTGGGTATATATTGTTTTGTTTTTGGATTAGGGTCATCATCATCAACACTTTATCAAAACTCCATTAAAAGAAAGAAAAGAAGCTAGAGAGAAAGAAAAGGAAAAATCAAAGAAAGCTTGGATTTAAGTAAATATTTCCAACTTACTATTAGAGAGAAAATTGTTCCTCTTGTTCTTGGAAACATCTTGTGATGTCCTTGAGTTTTTCTATTCTTTATTCTTTATACTTTTGATGGTTGAAAGTTTGATGAAGGTGTTATGCATGTATGTAGTTGGAAGAATGTTGCTAATGTTGTAGTAAACATTCTTTTCATGGTTTTAGAACCTTGTTGCTAATCTAGAGTTGTTGACCCACTCTTAAATGACCTATATTTGATCTATAGTTATTTCAATTGTGTTGAGACTTGATTTGGATGGAAGAAACATGATTGAAGTATTGGATTTTGTTAATTTGGTCTAATTTGTCCAATTTGTAGAAATTGAAAAATTAAGGTTTACGACCACTTCCAATTTGGGGATTTTCACTTATATGGGGTATTTGGATGTGTATATGATGTATGTAAAATATTAGGTTGATTGGATTTTTCCTTGATGTGTTTTGAACATGGAAAGTGCAAAATGCACATTAATCTCCCTAATGAGGCTCTCGGCTTTGGGCATTAATTTTGGGAATTTTTGTTGCAATTTGTATTTCAATATGTAGGACATGTTAAATTCATATTTGTAATGATTTAGAATCATCCAAAATCGTTTCGAACAATTTCGGATTAAAATAAAAAATGCTTGGTTTAGGGGTAATTCGGTAAAATCACATAAATTTGATTTATTGTGTTTTTTTCATAATTTGATTATTGGATAATAAAATAAATAAGTTTTTTAATTAATCCGAGAAAAAGTTTTGAAATCGGAAATGATTTTCCACAGTTTCCACTGCGTTACAGGATTTCCGCAATAAAACCCCTACAAAATGGTATCAGAGCGAGTCTGATTCTAGGCCCCTAATATGATTAGCCCTTTAATTCAATGTTTAATCATGTTTTCTTAACTTATACTTGCATGTTATAATCTAATTTGATTAGATTTAGGGTGTATGACCACTTAGCGAAAAATCCCTAATTAATAAGGTTTGGATGTAATTATGTATTTGATGCATGTTATGTGGTCCGTCTTGTCAATACGGTTTATAAATATTTCTCCGTGACTACATCCGAGACCGTGCCTCTGCTGTGAAGGTGTAGCCGATAGAGATTTATTTATACCGGATGTATAACAGATACTAGATAAATTCAAGCGAAAGTGGAATCCTGAACGTGCCCTAGCTGTCAGGGTTACGCAAGTAACTTGAGTTTATCATTGACGAGTTTAACCTTGGTATGTCTCCTTGTGGGCCTGCCTTAGCAGCGACAACGAGAAACGGCCAGGACCGGAAACCTAGGAGTCACTAGTGAGTGATTGACAAATGAGTTGTCTACCTGATGAATATACGCAGGCGAGACCGTGCCTCTGCTGTGAGCTGAAATATATTCACGGGATCCACTTTTCATTATTTGTATTTAATTTAATTATTAAATCTTTGTATTATGTTTAGGGATTACAGTATTGCATGATTTAGTGGGAGGGGCATTTTTAGATTAAAAATCCATGATCTAGTTTATGCTTATGATATTATATGAAACTGTTTATTTTCTGCTAACCGTTTTTCATGATCTATATGATAGATTTGCGATGGCGGCACCATCCACTAATCAGTTTGCGCGTATGCTTGATGCGAACAAACTTAAAGGCGCAGAGAACTTCGCTGATTGGGATATGGATTTGAGGATTGTCCTCGATTCCGAGAGGTTGGGATATGTTCTTGAGGGTCCACTGCCCCTTGCTGTGGCAGAGGACGCTTCACCGGAGGAACACGAAGTCTTCCAAGCTTGGAAGGATGATGATTTAAGGGTTAAATCATACATCTTAAGTTCGCTTTCACCGGGACTCAAGAAACATTATTATGACATGTCAGATGCCTATACTATGATGACACGATTAAGACAATCGTTTGAGAACCAAGAACAAGTAGTTGTTCACAAGGTCGCAATGGAACTATTCCATGCGCGATTGGATGAGGGGCAAGCTGTTATCCCACATGTTCTTCAAATGATCGATTTGATCGATCAATTGAGGCAATATAATCTCATTCTGAATGACATTCTAGATAGGAGTGTCATTCTTGGTTCTCTCCCAGCTTGTTATCGCCAGTTCGTGATGTACTTCAACATGAACGGGACTATCTGTACCTACCATGAGTTGCATAGGATGTTGCTTACAGAGGAGGAGGACCTCAAGAAGGGAGTATCGACTCGCCCTCCGAGACCCACTTCTCTTTCTGCTTCTTCCCATGCCTGGCCAAAGGGAAAGAAGAAGAAATGGAAGGAGAAGAAGGGTTTCGGTCCTCAACCACAGGCAAAGATAGCTAAGCCCAAAAGGGCTTCTGAAGACAAATGCCATCACTGCAGCAAAGTCAGGCACTGGAAAAGAAACTGTCCTGACTACATAGCCCAGCTGGGGAGGGAGAGATCATCTACATCAGGTACATTTATTTTTCCAGTTATTGATATATCTTTGGCTTGTGAAGCCGTTACATCCAACTGGATTTTAGATTCTGCTTGTCCCATTCACATTTGCAATTCGTTGCAGGTGCTGAAGGAAAGTAGAAAACTGAAGCCTGGAGAGATGCAGTTGCGATTCAGGAGTGGAGACTCTCTGGATGCAGTTGCAGTGGGAGTATGCGAGATCTCATTGCCGAATGGGACACTTTTGTTAAATGACTGCCATTTTGTGCCTGGATGTGTAGCTAATATTATATCACTTTTGTATTAGATACATAAGGCTTTTGTATTAATATTAAGAACTGTTCTTTATATTTATATGATAAAAGTAATATTCAGACCCTTCGTTGTCCAAACCAGCATGGTCATTATACATTTGTAGACACTGAATTTCGCCCGAGGTCCACAATCGAGAATTTGTAGTTGGGGGCGCTAGCGATCCTGCAAAACAAAGATGTAGAGTGAGCGGGAGTACTTGAACTCCGTAGGATGCCGTGAGGGCGGTCAGTGGAAGGACTGGCGAGCTTGAGGATGTCCCCCCCGTTATGGGTAGGAGAGCTAGACGTTTAAATCCCCGTCCCCAGGCTTCTCCCTCCTCACATGCTCTTGTAACATGTGCCTTTATTGCCTTTGATTAATCGTCCGTTGGATTATGGTAACAGCTGAATTCATGAGGAGCTATACTGCGTTGTAGACTGGAACGGATGGGTTGTAAATAGCATTTATGAGCCTGGGCGTTATGTGAACTGGAGTAGGGTGAGACCCGATTATGCTTTGAGCACGTGGTATCTTATTGGGCATGGGTTTGTGAATTTCTGGGCCTCTATACACTTTAAACATCGGGGCTTCCTTTTGAGGTAGAAGCTCGGCTCAGAGTAAAAGGACAAAATTGCCCATGGACCAAATTTGGCCCATACAGTTTGTCCCCTACTCTCTAAGTCAAGGAGTCATTGGCTTGGAGAGTACTTGACGCATGTGTCGTAGGTGTACTCAAGCGTTGATGCTGCCTATTGATTGAGCCAAACGAATGTTAAGTTATGAACTTGACTCTACAAGAGTTATTGGGGAAGTACCCAATCGACCGAACCAGATGATGGTCGAGATAATGAACTTGACTCTACCAGAGCCATTGGGAAGTACCCAATCGACCGAACCAGATGATGGTCGGGATAATGAACTTGACTCTACCAGAGCCATTGGGGAAGTACCCAGTCGACCGAACCAGACGATGGTTGGGATAATGAACTTGACTCTACCAGAGCCATTGGGGAAGTACCCAATCGACCGAACCAGATGATGGTCGAGATAATGAACTTGACTCTACCAGAGCCATTGGGAAGTACCCAATCGACCGAACCAGATGATGGTCGGGATAATGAACTTGACTCTACCAGAGCCATTGGGGAAGTACCCAGTCGACCGAACCAGACGATGGTTGGGATAATGAACTTGACTCTACCAGAGCCATTGGGGAAGTACCCAGTCGACCGAACCAGACGATGGTTGGGATAATGAACTTGACTCTACCAGAGCCATTGGGGAAGTACCCAGTCGACCGAACCAGACGATGGTTGGGATAATGAACTTGTCTCTATTAAAGCCATTGGGGAAGTTCCCAGTCGACCGAACCAGACGATGGTTGGGATAATGAACTTGTCTCTATTAGAGCCATTGGGGAAGTACCCAATCAATTGGACCAGATGAAGGTCAAGTTATAAGTCACACGACATGTGTGTTTCATATATACAACTTGACTCGACATGAGTCAATGGGGGATGTCCCCGGACGTCTGGACTTGATGAGGCCAGGAAGATATAAGTCATACGACACGTGTAATCCATGTCGAAAAACTTGACTCGACGTGAGTCCATTGGGGATGTCCCCGGTCAACTGAACCAGATGAGGGTTCAGGACGTAAGTCATACGACATGTGTAGTCTATTTCGAAAAACTTGACTCGACGTGAGTCCATGGGGGATGTCCCCGGACGTCTGGATTTGATGAGGCCAGGAAGATATACTCTCGTTTGGTATCGAATAGGGACCAAACCGAGTCTACATGTTGACTGGACTAGAGGAAGGTCAAAGAGCTAACACTTGACTCTATTGCTAGTCACTTGGGAGGTGATCTCGTCGACTGGACCAGATGAGGCCAGGATAATCTCCAGCCCACTAGTCCCAAAGAAGAACTAGAGGGGGTCTTTATGTTTGTTTGGACCGAATGGAGGTCCATGTATTAAGTTGGATGATATTTCCCGTGAATTCCAAAACCACGAATATGGTATTTAAATGGGAAGAGAATATTTATACCTATTATCTGGAGAGCAAGTCGCCTGATACAAATGATCTCTTTGATAACTGAGGAAAGTTACTTCTCTTATCTTCCAGATTGTCCCCTGGATCTCATAAGGCTTCTAAACCGGTCTCTACTTTATTAAACCTGATGAATGTTAATAATTGTCTTTATTCTTCTGGACTTGATGAAAGTCAAAGGAGTCTACGAGACTGGGGGCATGCACGTTGGCTGACCATGCATGGTTCGTCTCTTTCTACATGAGGAGGTGTAGCGTGGGTTTATGTCGACATATACCCAAATTATTTACTGGTGTTATTCCTCAATATATATTGACGGGAGCAAGCCATTCCTTAGCTCATGTCGAGCCCAATGATATATGTAAGTAAAAATGATGAAGTAATAAATTCCGAAACAATAACATCGTGTGGAGAACATTTACTGTTTCAGCATACTACATATTCTCAATTGATGCATGAAGCACGTTACAAACACAAACACGAAGCAGGTCATATGCACAGGAGGAGCCCAAAATCTGAATCAAAATTCAAGCCCGCCACAACACCATCCAGTCAGCCCACTTAACCAAAAATCCAATTCAGATGACTCACACTCACCGATTGCACAGCGGGAATCAAAAGGCTTTAGACCAAAACATGCACTATCAAATACATAGCCCACGTAAAACCCATCAACCCACACAATTAGCCATGAGTCACGAGGACTTATTTCCAGTAGCCCACAAGCAAAACACCAAAAATTTATAGAACAATCGGCATTACTGAACCCGGCCCAAGTAGCATGCCCAAAACTTACGAGTAAATCCACATGAGCTCACACCATTGCATATCACACTTCAATTGCCCAAAGTTGAGAAACCCAATCAAAAGCCTCAGATCAAGCGCCTAAAGTCGAGTTGCCCAAAAATCCAGACGCCAAAGCCAGCTCATAACCAAGAAAGACACAATCATTCCATTGGGCCTAAAGGTATTTTATAAGGAGCCCATGAAGTAAAATAAGCCAATTCCCTTAGTCCCACATCGCCTGGGAAAATACCAATCTCCAATCTCACACAAAACATTGAGTTTACAAAGCAGACAAGGTTAAACCTAAACTAGAAGGCCTCAGCTTATCATGGGAAAAATTTTGTCGCGTGCACATGGTTTGTCCTCATGCGTGATTACCTCTAAGGGTCGGCAGCAAGCACATGATCTGAGGTTGAAAGCGAGGTAGAGTGAAGCACAGTCGGCAGCAACTAATTGGCTTCAGGTGATTCACTTCGTTCCTGATAGTCGGTCGAGTGGCCAATATTCCTTTTCTTTTTAAACGCCTCTTTCCTTGGCCTTATCTTTTGAGCTTCTTGTGATCAAGTGTGAATCAAATGTGTGTGGGTGACCAAAATAAATTCGAACCCTCGACCTTAGCCTTGGCAAGGCTATTCACTTTTGAAGGTTGGGTCCATCACCACCGTCAGATCTCCTGATGATCAACAATTCAATTCTGAGCTCTTCACTTTTTCATTTGATGCGGACGACATCTGTTAGGTATGAGATTGTGGAAATCATTTTGTTCAACTCACACTGCTAGGTTGGGAAATAAACGTGAATAAAACCGAGTGGACTACTTTTAGCATGGTGTTTGTCCTTATTTCAGGCTTTTTTCAAGTAGCGAACTGTCGTGTGGACTGACGCTCTCTCAAACAGGTTCCATGCGACTGGAGGGCTCGGGTTGGCTGGGCTGATTTATCTTTTCAAATAGGTTTGTTTGGTGTTGTTAGTTTTGGATAATGCTACTCCTGGATAGTTTGATTTTTCTCTTGGACGACTTTTGGGCTGATTACTTTGCTATTGGGCTTCTGAAAGCCTTGTTTTGTTGTAGCTGACTGACATTGCGTAGGCTGATGGCTGGCGTGGGCCTATGACCTGCGCGAATGATCCAATTGGGGCAATTTTGTGATTGAGCTTGTTTGATGTAGGCTGCAAGAGTTTCTAGCTTATGTTGTGTCTTGATTTGGACTATGAAGTATGAATTAGGATGGCCTAAATCATGAGTGTTAAAAGTGTGGATTGGCGTTCGACAACTTTGCATCTGGCTGGTGATGGCCGCCTATAGGGTGGTGTGTAGGCTCTTTTCATTCTAGGAGGAAGCTGCAGTGATTTTATAAACATGTCTCTTGATGAATATAGTTGGGCTTGCTGAAGGGACCAATGTCTTTGGTACGTGTGGGGGAAATTATTTAGAGCCATCCCTTAGACTTGGTGAACATTAATGAAACCACAGTAGATTGGGTCTGACGTGTGTCCATGAAGCCATAGTTGATTGGCCCAAGTGAATGTCCATTTGATTCCTATTTTCAAAATGTCCTCAGCCGACCAGACCTGTGATGAAGGTCTCTCATGTCTTCTGGAGGAGATATGAACCCTCTTAACGTCGACTGAAGAAGATGCCACTTTTCTCATGTAGTCTGGATGAGACGCCAAGGCTTTCATGCAGTCTGGAGGATATGAAGTCGAGTGGGACAATATCCTCATGATATGTATCCATGCAATGTTGATCGAATCCTTAGGTAGCTTAGCCTACCTAACTGTCGTGTCGAATGGATCTTCAGCCAAGAACTAATCATTCCTTGATGCTTTACCGATTAGAACCTTAGCCTCTAGCTAAGACCTCTTCCATGTTATGTCGAGTGGAATCTTAATCTTTAGATGGGATTTCTTCATTGTCTTGTGGAAAAGAACCTCTGCCCTCTAGCTAGGATTTCTTCCCTCCCATGTCGAATGAGATTTAGAACAAGTGTCGAGCCTCATATGTAGAGTGTCGAGTGGATTCCTTAGTAAGTGACATGCTACATATAGTAAAGCTGATTGAGACATCCCATACTACAAACTAATATCAAATGGGACATCCCTAACAAGTCATACACCGGACATTGTAAATGTCGACTAAGGCATCCATAACGATTACCTAGTTGTAAATTGTATTGTCGACTGGGACACCCATAGTTAGTGTCGTACTACAACACTTATTATAAGTCTCATGCCTTACTGTTCTCAACTAAGACATTCTTAAAAGTATAAGTCATACCTGGTCATGCTGACCGGGGTGTCCACGCCAAATCTTCACTCGGGTACTGTCGATTGGGACAATCTCCTTATGCGAAGTACATTGCTACATCATATGGGAATCCTCTTACGTAGTCTGAAGAGAATGACATTCTATTTATACCATCTAGGGTAGATGTTAACCGCCCCAAGCAGTCTCGAATATATGTCAATTATGGAGAATACTTCTTTGTCGATTGGGTATGCCAGGGATTATGAGGGTATCCCCATGTCGCCTAGAGGAAGTGTGCAGAATAATTCAAATGATGGTCCATATTTGGGGTTTGCTCCTGCTGTCGACGCCGTATGAGTAGAGGTGTTAGGAAGGATCGTAAATGGAGAAGGTTTTGCACGCTATGAATCGCAAGGGCCCCACGGTGGGCGCCAAATTGTAGACACTGAATTTCGCCCGAGGTCCACAATCGAGAATTTGTAGTTGGGGGCGCTAGCGATCCTGCAAAACAAAGATGTAGAGTGAGCGGGAGTACTTGAACTCCGTAGGATGCCGTGAGGGCGGTCAGTGGAAGGACTGGCGAGCTTGAGGATGTCCCCCCCGTTATGGGTAGGAGAGCTAGACGTTTAAATCCCCGTCCCCAGGCTTCTCCCTCCTCACATGCTCTTGTAACATGTGCCTTTATTGCCTTTGATTAATCGTCCGTTGGATTATGGTAACAGCTGAATTCATGAGGAGCTATTACTGCGTTGTAGACTGGAACGGATGGGTTGTAAATAGCATTTATGAGCCTGGGCGTTATGTGAACTGGAGTAGGGTGAGACCCGATTATGCTTTGAGCACGTGGTATCTTATTGGGCATGGGTTTGTGAATTTCTGGGCCTCTATACACTTTAAACATCGGGGCTTCCTTTTGAGGTAGAAGCTCGGGCTCAGAGTAAAAGGACAAAATTGCCCATGGACCAAATTTGGCCCATACAACATTGCAAACTTCAAAAGATATTTTAAATACTGGAGTTAATAAACGTAGTTTACTTGTAATTAATAATACTAAACTTTGCCATATGCGGCTGGGTCACATAGGCGTTAAACGCCTTACCCAATTGGTTAGGAATGGTTTGATACCAGATCTTACCATTGAATCCTATCCAACTTGTGAATCCCGTATTGAGGGTAAGATGACCAAAGCCCCATTTTCTGGTGTTAGACACCGTGCCACTAACTTACTGGAACTCGTACATTCTGATGTATGTGGTCCACTAAGTCAGACTGCTCACAGTGGTTATTCGTACTTCGTTACCTTTACCGATGATTTGTCACGGTATGGTTATGTGTATTTGATGCGACATAAATCGGAAACCTTCGAAAAGTTCAAAGAATTCCGAAATGAAGTAGAAAAACAAACTGGACAATATATTAAATGTCTTCGATCTGATCGAGGCAGTGAATATATGAGTGGTGAGTTCATGGATTATATGAAGGAGAATGGGATTCTCGCTCAATATACTCCTCCAGGTACTCCACAACACAATGGAGTATCTAAAAGGAGAAATCAGACTTGATTGGATATGGTCCGATCGATGTTGAGTTTCACAGATTTGTCCTATTTCTTATGGGGCTACTCTCTTTTAACAGTTGCACATCTTTTGAATAAGATTCCTTCAAAAGATGTTCCTACGACTCCGTATGAGATATGGTTCGGTAGGAGACCAAATCTTAGTTACATTAAGGTTTGGGGTTGTCCTGCCTATGTCAGGGTGACTCAGCAAGATAAGCTTTCGCCTCAAGGGAAAAAGTTTAGGTTTGTCGGATATCATTCGAATACGAGGGGATATCTGTTCTATGATACCGAGCATCGAAATGTGTTCGTAGCTCGCTTCGCAAAATTTCTAGAAGTAGAATTTTTTCAGAAGGTGGTAATCATAGACAAGTTGAACTTGATGAAGTCCAACCTGAAAACAACGAACCAATGGAGGAACCTGAAGTTCAAGTAGATGAAGAACCTTCAACAAACACACTCTGTAGGTCAGAAAAGGGTATCTAGACCTCCTGAACGCTTGTATTTGATACAAGAAAAGAGTCTATATGTTCTCTTAGTTGAAGAGACTGATCCTTTCACCTATAGAGAATCGATGTTGGACATCGACTCCGTGAAATGGCAAAGTGCCATGAAATCTGAGTTAGACTCAATGCATGAGAATCAAGTTTGGGACTTGGTTCCGCTTCCTGAAGGAATTGTTCCTATCGGTTGTAAATGGGTTTACAAGAGGAAGCGCGGGCCTGACGGTAAGGTTGAAACTTACAAGGCCCGACTAGTAGCAAAAGGTTACACGCAGCGACCTGACGTCGACTACGATGAAACTTTTTCACCAGTAGCAATGCTTAAGTCTATTCGGATTTTTCTTTCTATAGGTGCGTATCATGACTACGAGATTTGGCAAATGGATGTCAAAACAACTTTTCTAAATGAATTTCTTGATGAAGAAATCTATATGGAACAGCCGGAAGGTTTTGCGTCCAGCGAAAACTCGGGTATGGTATGTAAGCTTAAGAAGTCTATTTATGGACTTAAACAAGCTTCACGAAGTTGGAATCTTCGATTCGATGAGATTATTAGATCATCTGATTTTCTCAAGAATTCGGAAGAATCCTGTGTGTATCAGAAGGCCAGTGGGAGCATGGTCGTATTTTTATTCCTATATGTTGATGACATCCTAATCATTGGGAATGATTTAGGAATGTTACAAAGCATCAAAGCGTACCTCTGTAAGAATTTCTCCATGAAGGACCTGGGAGAAGCTTCATATGTTTTAGGGATAAAACTCTATAGAGATAGACAAAGGAGGCTGATTGGGTTATCCCAATCAACGTACATAGACAAGATCTTGGAACGGTATAATTTTGGTAACTGTAAGACAGCAAACATACCGTTCAGACATGAGATTCATCTTTGTAAGAAGATAAGTCCACAAACAGAAGATGAGAAGGTTAGAATTTCTAACCAACCTTATGCTTCGTGTTTGGGTAGCATAATGTATGCCATGTTCTGTACGAGGCCTGATATCAGTTTCGCTGTTAGCTTAACTAGTAGATATCAGTCCAATCCAGGTAATGACCATTGGATGGCCATTAAACATATCATCAAGTATCTTAAAGGTACTAAGGATAAGTTAATAATTTATGGAGGAAACGAACTGCAAGTTAACGGATATACGGATTCTGATTTCCAATCGGACCCCGATGATAGAAAGTCTACATCTGGATTCGTATTTACCCTTAACGGAGGTGCAGATTGTTGGAAGAGTTCCAAACAGGGATCGACAGCAGATTCCACCACTGAGGCAGAATATATTACAGCTTCTGAAGCTGCAAAAGAGGTTGTGTGGATAAAGAACTTTGTCACAGAATTGGGAGTTGTCCCAAGTATCGAGAATGCGATTCCGTTATACTGTGATAATACTGGAGCCATTGCGCAAGCAAAGAAACCGATGGCGCATCAGAAGTCAAAACATGTGGAATGCAAGTACCACATCATTCGAGAGATTGTGTTGCGAGGGGATATTGTCGTGTGCAAGGTACCGAGTGAAGATAATGTAGCAGACCGCTGACGAAGGCCATACCTCCAAAGCTGTTTGATAAACACGTGGAGTCGATGGGTATTAGATACAATCGTTATTGGCACTAGAGCAAGTGGGAGTTTTTGTTGGGGTTGGTGCTCACAGCGCCAATTCCCTGTTGTATTTCTTTATGAATACTTCTGTAAAACATTATTATTTTGAACAATATATGCAGTTTCTATAATATAATGTATCTTTTAATATGGTAAAGACGTAATGACCTTAGAATGACTAGTCATGATGCAATTGCAAAAGCGTCGCAACTGACATTGAGTTGTATCATGACGTTGTCATTCTCAGACAGTTCCTGGTCAAGCTTTACACTACTTGGTTAGTATAGTAAACCCATTGAGACCGGTACATGTCATATACTGGAATATATGATTCCAATGGTTTCTCAATGAACCATAAGTCTTGGAGACTAATATAGACGTGTAGGTGTTTATAGCGGATAAACACTAAATGACTCACCGAAGATTCTTAATGGATGGTACACCAACGTCAATAAGAATCTTATCGGGTTGAGTAGCACTTGTGATTCTTAGACTTGAGATGCCACTGTGGGCACATGATACATCTTCTACACTTAGATGGCAGTCACGTCACCGATTTATTTAGATCAGACCTCCGCCTGTTCGTTGAGTGTAGATAGATCCTCAGGGTGTCCTGTGTGTATCAAGATAGGATCCGTTAGTTCTGTGTATCAGAGCATAGGTAGTCCATATGATTAGCAATCAGATAAAATCCATGGGCCCGTGGTACAATTTAGAAGTTAGTTCTAAATGTTCTTTTTGAGATTGCTAATAGAATAGTCGATTAGATAATCCCTATAGAGATTTGACGTTTACATCTATATCTCTGGGATTTATCCGGATACCTGTGTCGGAGGAATTATACATTTTCCATGACCTCGACCTGTATGATTCAGCGAGTTTATCTGTGATCGTCATAATTTACGGGTGGATAAATTATGGACACGAAATTGGATTTCGTGACGGATATGCCTGAATCTAGAGAGTCTCACTAATGAAATATACTCGTAGAGCACTAGGGCAACATTTATAAATAATATTGATTATTTATAAAGTCGTTTAAAGGTTAAACGCAAAATACATCTGTAGGGACCCGATAGTTATTTCATTAATTTTTTATGTATTTGCATTTAATATTTGATTAATTCAAATACACATTAATTAATTGTCAAAATGAGTTTTTTTGACTAATATCATAATATAAATATGTATTAAATATTTAATGTAAATATAATACATATATTTAATATATTTGTATTTAATTAATTAATTAATTATTTAATTTTTAAATGATTAAATTAATTAAAATATAAATATCTTAAGCTTATGATATTTGTTTTAATGACCAAGTTGCAATTGTTGACTAAGTTGAAAATATCATTAAAGTGTAATGATCATTATTTAACAAGTTGGCAAGTTGTTTTTCAATAAAGCAAAAACTAGATATTTTGATATTTGGTGTATACCAAATTCGGCCAAGGCCAAATTGGTGGGTATATATTGTTTTGTTTTTGGATTAGGGTTCATCATCATCAACACTTTATCAAAACTCCATTAAAAGAAAGAAAAGAAGCTAGAGAGAAAGAAAAGGAAAAATCAAAGAAAGCTTGGATTTAAGTAAGTATTTCCAACTTACTATTAGAGAGAAAATTGTTCCTCTTGTTCTTGGCAACATCTTGTGATGTCCTTGAGTTTTTCTATTCTTTATTCTTTATACTTTGATGGTTGAAAGTTTGATGAAGGTGTTATGCATGTATGTAGTTGGAAGAATGTTGCTAATGTTGTAGTAAACATTCTTTTCATGGTTTTAGAACCTTGTTGCTAATCTAGAGTTGTTGACCCACTCTTAAATGACCTATATTTGATCTATAGTTATTTCATTGTGTTGAGACTTGATTTGGATGGAAGAAACATGATTGAAGTATTGGATTTTGTTAATTTGGTCTAATTTGTCCAATTTGTAGAAATTGAAAAATTAGGGTTTAAGACCACTTCCAAATTTGGGGCTTTTCACTTATATGGGGTATTTGGATGTTTATATGATGCATGTAAAATATTAGGTTGATTGGATTTTGCCTTGATGTGTTTTGAACATGGAAAGTGCAAAATGCACATTAATCTCCCTAATGAGGCTCTCGGCTTTGGGCATTAATTTTGGGAATTTTTGTTGCAATTTGTATTTCAATATGTAGGACATGTTAAATTCATATTGCAATGATTTAGAGTCATCCAAAATCATTTCGAACAATTTCGGATTAAAATAAACAAAATGCTTGGTTTAGGGGTAATTCGGTAAAATCACATAAATTTGATTTATTGTGTTTTATTTCATAATTTGATTATTGGATAATAAAGTTAATAAGTTGATTTAATTAATCCGAGAAATAGTTTTGAAATCGGAAAATTTGATTTTCCACAGTTTCCGCTGCGTTACCAGATTTCTGGAATAAAATCCCTACAATCATAACATTTCTTATCATAGGAATGAGCAATTTATTTTGCTTTATTACTTTTGTTTTACCCATCTAGTTTTACACATTGAACCTAGAAATTGAATTACCAAATTGCTAGGTTGGGTTTTCATTAGACTATTTCTCATTGTGTTGGCTTTAAGCCCATTCCCCTCGATAAATATTACACTTGCTCCTTTGGTATACCCTTTGTTAATTGATCTGTAATATTCTCATTTGATTTTACAAAATCAATGGAAATAATGCCAGTCGAAAGCATGTGTTTTATATCGTTATGTCTACGTCTTATGTGCCTTGACTTCCCATTATACATATGGCTCTTTGCTTTCCCAATAGCATCCATGCAGTCACAATGCACGCATATGGCTACGTCCTATAGCAGAAATTCGACCATACTCTTGTGCTTGTTGTTCGTTGGACGTCTGCCACCAGTATTCAACAATCTGCAAGTTGAAAATCTACACTGAATGTTTTGACCACTGGTGAATCTATTAGATATTTGGTTTTTCATTTTCAAAGATCAATAAGTATATCTTTCTCCCTTGAACTTTTCAATACTGTTTTATATATAGAGGAAAAAATAGAGAAATAATTATTGGTGATGTGTTGTAAATGTTTTCCAGTTTTAACATAAGAGTTGTGTCTTTTGATTTTAGATTTTAAAATAGAAAAATAAAATGACAAACAAAAAACGTATTCACGCAAACACTTAATGAATCACAAGATCCCAATAGCCCCAAGGCCCAAGACCCATCTTTTGATTAATTAAATAAATTAATTAACCCTAATGCCAAGCCAATAACCCAACTACACATATCCTAGCCCATGCCCAAGCCTTACTTTTCTAATTTGATATGAGTATTTAATGTACACTTATAAACTCTCTACTTTCCATTTCTTCCTCCAATGTGAGACTACTCTCTATTCCCTCTATTGGCTATACAAACTTCTTACACCTTCAGCATGCATCATTACAGAGTTGCAATAGAAAGAGCTTTTGGAGTACTTAAAAAAAGCGATTTCCTATCATAATTAGTGGAATAGAAGCACATTACCGTTTTGAAATTGTACTTTCTTATTGAATTTTATATAATTTTCTCATAATGTATGATCCAAATGAAGATATTTTACGACAAGTAGATAATAAGTTATTGGGATATCCAATTGATTTTCAAGATATCCGACATGTGGCTAGAGATACAGATGCTAGAGAATGAGAGCAAATAAGAGATAACATAGCTAATCATATGTGGTTTGATTATGTGTATAAATCTAATATTTGTATGATTGTTTATTTATTTAACACGTGTTGTGTTTATTTTTTTTTTTTTTACCTTTTTAAGTAATTTTTTTCTCGTACTGTATATTTTAACTATTTTTCTCATACAGGAACTAGTAGAATTTTAGTTAATTACTTTAGCTATTTATTTGACATCTTTTTGGACATAGATAGCTAATTTTTTTTCTAGAAGGAATTATTGGCATGCTTATATGTTGTAAATTCTTCAAATCTTCGAATATTATTGTTTGGATGGAGGATAGACATGTCCTTTGGATGGTACCCTATAGGGACATGTCCTCTAATTGTGTATAACATGGTTCTAGGCTCCAAGGGATGCATGGGAGTGGTACAACCCTTTGGAGGGTTGCACCCCAACCCAAAGGGTGCCCCTAAGGCACCCTTCCATGCCTTTATAAGGAGGCCTCCATGTTCATTTTCAAAGAGAAGAAATCAATCCGAATTCATCCTAAACAAAAAAGAGTCTCATAATTTCATTTTTGGGTCGAGAGAGTGTTCCTCCATTTCCAAGTTCAAGATCTTGTTAAGGAGTGCCCCTTGAACAAGAGGAATCCGAGTTATCCTGGGAGAACATTAGCCATAAAATATGTAGAGCACCGAGACGGGGCTAATAAGTTCTTAAGGACATAGATCTATCTCGACTTGGACTATAAATTTCGTTATTTCCAGGTTTTTCATTATATTTCAAGTTTTAGGGTTTTTGCATAGTTTGGTTGAGTTTTCTGGTTCGATCTGTTTGAATGCATGTTGGTTTCTGTTTAATGACACAAATCCACCAACAATCTTAAGAACTTATTAAATTAGTGTTGTTAGATATTAATTCGCATGCTTAGATACAAAAATTTTCTGGAAAAATAAAGTCTGTGCATGAAAAATACGTAGGGCATTCGAACGCCCGACGAACGTAAAGGCTAAAATCTGAATTTTCGTAAGAACGTTCGAACGCGTAGTCAAACGCAATCCTTCTTCCTAAGAACGTTCAAAGGTGTCTTCAAACGCAACTTGAACGCAAGCCTTCTGACTTAGAACGTTTGAATGTGTCCTAAACGTAACACGAACGTAAACCCTTTGGAATATTTCGTTTGAACGTATTTTTGGACGCCACACAAACGTAATCTCTCTGGAATTTTCCATTTGAATGCGTTCTCGAACGCAAAACGAACATACACATACTGGACAGTCTCGTTCGAACGTATATACGAATGCGACACTAACGAAATTAGTCCTGGAAGTGTTTCTAACCTAAAATAGACTTAGATTAATCTGATTATTCGTAATATCAACTTAGTAAGATCATATACTGTATCACAACAATCTTGGTAGTATAGATTTAAGTTAATATTAGGTTGTTCAATTATCACAAGCATACACAAAGTGATAAAGTTGAAAATTAATTGTGTGTTGCATACTTGATTGAGAATTTAAAGTGTAATTATACACAAGTATTCCATCCAATCTTGATTGACACATACACATATATCTACACATATCGAATATTGTATTGTAACATTAAAAGTGAAATACTGAGTATTGAATTGCTAAGAGATTCTATTGAGGAAGTATTTAAAAGATATTCTGTCAAAAAGGCGATAAGAGCCTAAGTGGTCAGAGATTTAAGTGGTTACTCCGGACCCATCGTCCTATGGGAATATTCATTTATTTACTTATTATAAGAAACCTTAGTCAGAAATTCAAGGACTTGTGTTTATTGGTACTATTGTCCAATAGAACAACGAGTGGATACTTGGTATATCATTTGAACAAGATCATTTGTTGATCGTTGTATAATTTATCTTTTGTAGACTTATTGACCCCTGTTGATTTTTTCCAGTTACACATGGCTAGCGGAAACATCACAGTACTGGTCTCTCATGGAGAAAAACCGGAAAAGTTTGGTGAGGCAAACTTTAAACAGTGGTAGAGCAAAATGTTGTTCTACCTAAAAACTCTGCAGTTGGCTAAGTACCTCAAAGATCCTCCGGATCCTGTGGAGGGTGAATCGGAAATAGCCAAACAACAGCGAGATGAGACATGGTTGTCTGGTGACTTCTTGTGCAAGAACTACCTTTTGGGTGGACTTGACAATACCATGTACAATGTGTACCAAGGCATGACTTCTGCGAAGATTTTCTAGGAATCTCTCGAGAAGAAATACAAAACAGAGGATGCCGGTCAAAAGAAATTTATCGTGGGTAGGTTTCTGGACTACAAGATAGTATATTCAAGAACAGTGATGTCTCAGTTGGGTGAACTGTAATTGATCATTCATGAAATACTGGATAAAGGAATGAAACTCTGTGAGACGTTTCAAGTTGCCACCATAATTGAAAAGTTACCTCCATCATGGAAGGACTTTAGGAGCTATCTGAAACACAAGAAGAAGCAGATGAGCCTTGAAGACCTTGGAGTTCGACTGAGGATCGAAGAGGACAACAGGAAGTCCGAGAAGGCCAGCTACAAGACCATGAAGTCTAAGGCCAACATCGTCGAGGGTGTAAATGGTAGCAAGAAGAGAAAGAACATTGGAGCTGATTCTTCCCAGGCTAACAAGAAGTTCAAAGGGAAGTGCTACAACTGTGGAAAGAGCGGTCATATAGCAAAGGACTGCAGAAACAAGAAGTCTCAGGACAAGGACAAGAAAAAGAAAAATGAGGTTCATGTTACTGAAGATGAGCAGCTGACTGAAGAGATATCAGAAATGAACCTATCAGCAGTGATAACTGAAGCCAATTTGGTTGGGAATCCTAGAGAATGTTGGGTAGACACTAGGGCTACTCGTCATATATGTGCAGATAGCAGGATGTTTTCCTCGTATCAAAAGGTCGATGGCGGTGATCATCTGACAATGGGAAACTCGTCTACCTCAATAGTGGTTGGACAAGGCACTGTGGTTCTGAAGATGACATCTGGAAAAAAGCTTACATTGAAGAATGTTTTGCATGTTCCTGATATTCGGAAGAACTTGGTCTCGGGATCTCTCATTAGCAAGGCTAGTTTTAAGCTTGTATTTGTTTATGATAAATTTGTATAGACTAAAAATGATGTGTATGTAGGAAAATGATACCTCACTGAGGGCCTTTTCAAATTTAATGTAATGACTGTCAATCGACACAATGATATTAATAAAGCTACAACTTCTGCTTATATTATTGAGTCACAAAATATATGGGATGAGAGGTTATGACATGTTAATTATGATACAATGCGTAAATTAATTAACATGGACCTTATACCTAAATTTACAATTGATAGCCAACATAAGTGTGAGGCATGTGTTGAAGCAAAAATGCATAGAACATCATTTCATTCCATAGAACGAAGTTCTGAACCTTTATAACTTGTACACATTGATGTGTATGATATGAATATTATGCAAACAAGCGGCGATAAAAAGTACATTGTCACTTTTATCGATGATAACACAAGATTCTGTTATGTGTATTTGCTGAGGAGCAAAGATGAAGCTATTGAGAGCTTTGTACACTATAAGATGGAAGTTGAAAATCAACTTGGCAAGAAAATCAAGAGAATCAAAAGTGATAGAGGTGGTGAATATGTGTCACCATTCGGTGAATATTGTTCCGTTCATGGAATTATTCACAAAACCACTGCTCCTTATTCGCCTCAATAAAGCGGGATTGCTGAGCACAAAAGTTGAACGTTGAAGGAAATGATGAACGCCATGTTGACAAGCTTTGGTTTACCCCAGAACTTGTGGGGGGAAGCCTTGCTTTTCGCGAACTACGTTCTAAACAAGCTTCCTCACAGAAGATTGGACAAGACACCATATGAGTTGTGGAAATGTCACGTACCTTCCTATAAATACCTAAAAGTGTGGGGGTGTCTTGCCAAAGTAATGGTTCCTAAACCTAAGAAGGTTATAATATGACCCAAAAATGTTGATTGTATATTCATCGGATATGCTCGCAATAGTAGTGCATATCGATTCTTGGTACACAAGTCTGAGATTTTTGACATCGATCCGAATATGATAATTGAGTCAAGGAATGCGATATTTTTTGAAGAGATATTTCCTTGTAAGGAAAGACAAAGAACAGAGTCTGTCAAAAGAACTATTGATACCGTCAAAGAAAGTGATCAGGATGACCAATAGTCAGATCAACGTGCAAACGTTGAGAAAATCGAACCTAGACGTAGTAAACAAGCTAGAACATCTAAGTCTTTTGGTCCCAATTTTCTGACATATTTGTTAGAAAATGAGCCTCAAAGCTATAATGAAGCAATATCTTCGCCGGAGGCACCTTTGTGGAAAGAGGCTATCAACAGTGAGATTGATTCCATCCTACAGAACCATACTTGGGAGTTGGTTGATCTTCCTCCAGGTTGTAAGCCACTGGGCTACAAATGGATATTCAAACGGAAGATGAAACCTGATGGATCAATAGATAAGTACAAGGCAAGGCTTGTCATAAAAGGTTATAGATAAAAAAAGGCATTGATTACTTTGACACAAATTCACTAGTGACTCGTATCACATCGATAAGAATGCTCATAGCCATAGCAGTTATATTTGGTCTTGAAATACATCAAATGGATGTAAAGACAACATTTTTGAATGGTGAATTGGATGAAGAGATTTACATGGAACAACCAGAAGGTCTCAATATTCCTGGACAAGAACAGAAAGTGTGCAAACTTGAAAAATCCTTGTACAGATTAAAACAAGCACCTAAACAATGGCATGAGAAATTTTACAAAGAGATGTTGTCAAGTGGGTTCAAAATCAATGCGTGTGATAAATGTGTGTACACCAAGTCAACTAAAAAAGGATATGTGACCGGTGTAATCACACGCGTATAACGCAAGCGCACGTATCGTTCAAGTAGTATAAAAAGTATCGATCACACGAGGACTTAATACTTAAGCTATTAATTTATGAAGCCAAATGTTTAAAAGTATCTAATGGATTGGTTGCTTTGATTGGATGGTGACTTTAAATTTAAAACAAGTAAATAAAATGGCTCGAAAGTAAATTAAGTGAAATTCAATATTAAGAAACTATCCAGGGTTGTGAATCCTTCCAAAATCTTTTTAAAGATGAAGTGGTTATTTTACGTTTGTGTAATTTATCGGTTTATTAACCTGGAACACGAAATTATGCAAAAGCCTATTCCGATGGTCAGATACAAATACCCAGTGTAACTTAATTAATCATATTCCTATGTCAACCAAGTTACCTGAATTCATTAAGATTAAGTTCCAATTATGGTTACCCCTACCCGACAGGTATATTTCTATCCTGCAAGGAAATCTATTAAAGGGTTATCTATCATCAAGGAAGATCGTGGGCTATTGAGTCTAGGGTTTAAACCTAAAATCCATTTCCCAAGTTCATTTTAAGTTTACCAAATCAATTTTATTAATGGCCAGTTAACAAGAATCATTAAGCTTAAGACTCAATAAATAAACCTTTATATTACCCAAACTGTAAATTAACCCCTTATAAACCGGTGATATTGGAATTCATCACAACCCCATATAATGGGCTTAGTTACGACACATATCTAAGGCTAAGAAAAGCTTAAATAAAATAAAAGACATAAAGTAAATGCTGGAAAGTAAATGCAGAAAAGAAAATATTGAAAAGTAAATGCTGAAAAGTAAATACTGAAAAATGAATGCTGAAAAGTAAATGCTGGAAATTAAAAATGTAAAAGTACAATAAAAGAAAATGCTGGAGTAAAATGATCCACTTTTATCACTACTATTTTAAATATCTCCATTAATATAATATATTAACTTTGTGTGATAATTACCAACCAACCATATATGCGGTATCCTCATTAAGTCAAATTAATAATAAATTACCAACCGACCAATCAGACGGTATCCAGTTTAGTCAGGTTAAAACCAATTTCAATAATTACCAACCGACCAATCATGCGGTATCCTCATTAAGTCAGGTTTTAACTAGTTTATATATTATAATTAAGGGAGATTAATCTAAATAATAGTAATAAAAGCTTTACCTTTTACCCCAGCAAGGGGGAGTTACCTCCTTATTACTGAAAAGTAAAAATTGAAAAAGTAAAGAAAGAAAAGTACTGTGTGTAAAAGTAAATTGCATAAAGTAAAGACTGAAAAGTAAAGAAAAGAAGGTGCAAATGCAAAAATTAATTAGTGAAAGCTGTAAATAAACAAACAAGATACAATCTTCTTAGTATTCTTAAGGAATTACATAGAAGAAAGCATGAAATTTACAAATAAAATGGCTTGATATTTATAGGCAAAATTTTGCCTTCACCAATTTCTCCACCAATTTCTCCAAAAATTTCTCCAAACATTTCTCCACCAAACATGCCACCAAACATGACACCAAACATGGCACCAAATCCTCCACCAAAAATGCAAGCATGTTTGGTGGAAGTTTGACAATTTTTATTTTTTAATTTTATATTTTGAAAATGACTTTATTAATTACACATAACACACTTCCGGATATTTAATCCATTTCAGTCATGAAATATTCCGAATTCGAAATTATTATGAACTTAAAAGTTGTAGATCTTTGAGTCTTCTTTACTTTGGAACTTGAATCACCTCAATCCGATATTGGAGTAGAAAGTTAAGGCCATAATACAAAAATTACGCAAAGTTGAAATTTCTGAAACTGTACTTCGTTAGAACGCCATTTCAAGTTTCCAACCTCCAAAATCCAAATGTCAAGTCCAGTTTTTCCCATTATTTGTTCTATATTTCATCATGATTGATTCCATTGAGTCCGGATTTCATTTTATTTGTAAAATAAACTAAAACACATCAAAACGTTCATGAAACCCGAGAAACTAAACAAAATATTAGGTAAAATGGTCGGTAAATATTGATATATTTTCCTCTCATCACACCCCCAAACATAACATTTTGCTAGTCCTCGAGCAAAACAACAAAATAAAATATAATAAACAATTAAAATTAAACTAAGCCACTTTCGTAGGGATCACGGTTGCATTTAGCGTATGCAACAAGCCTTTAAACCCATAGGTGTCCCTAGTGGACGAGTTGCAGTCTCGTGAGGGCTTACAGTGACGATACCCACAAACGTCAATCTAATGCACACAAAAGCAAAAAGATAATAAAACTAATGCACACAAAATCAAAAAGACAAGAGAAAAGAGAATAAACAAGTTAGTGACTAACCCTCATAAGAGAGTTTTGAGGGAGAGAAGGAAATTGCTTGTGAAGATTTGCGAGAACTTCTTCCATCCTGAAATGTGATTTTACCTACACAAATTAAACACACAAAAATAAAACACACCAGATCACAATGTATACACAAATTGCATGGGTTGCCTCCCTGCTAGCACTAGGGGTGTTCACGGGTCGGGTCGGGTTTTTCAGTTTTTTTTTTACCCGATCGGGTCGGGTCATTTGACCCGAAACCCGAAATTTAAGCAGTTGACCCGCGCGGGTCGGGTCGAAACGGGTCGGGTCAAAAAGCTGCGGGTCGGGTCGGGTCGGGTCACCATAATATATTATAAATATAATATATATATGTTTTTGATACAATTTTTACAAAATATGTTTGTAGTTGCAGTGGTAAAGTCTTTGGTTAATATCTATGGAATCTCAGGTTCGATTCCCACTAACAACATTTTATTTTTAAAGAAAAATAAACAAAATTTTCGGATTTGGGCATGCTGGGATTCGAACTTGGGGCTCTTTGATGACCAAGCAATTAATTTGCCATTCCAACTACAATTGTTTCTTGTTAAAATTATATCATAACAAATATATATAATAATTATTATCGGGTCGGGTCAGACCCGACTTTTCTGACTTAACCCGTGACCCGATCTGAAATTTTGGGTTGTGTCGAAATTTTGCAAATTTTTTTGTTGGACCCGCGCGGGTCGGGTCGGGTTACGTCGGGTCGGGTCGCGGGTTGACCCGACCCTATGAACACCCCTAGCTAGCGCTAAGTTTAAAGTCATCAGCTAGACATGATTTCCCGAATGTTAGGCTGGATCTGAAAGTGTGACACTTTCTTTTTATCCCTCAATTGATTTTCCCCAGTAGTGCTTGACACGCTTGTTTTTAACCTTGAATGTTTTGTTGGAGTTGAGATCATGTATCTCAACGGCTCTATCTGGTAAAACCTTGGTGATTAAGAATGGACATAACCACCGAGATTTTGGCTTCCATGGGAAAAGTTTCAACCTTGATTTGTTTAACAATACCTTCTGCCCTGGTTCCAGTTGTATGCGCACTAACTTCTCATCATGTTTCTTTCTAGCCTTTTCTTTGTATAATTTGGCATTCTCAAAAGGCTGAATGTGAAATTCCTCCAATTCGTTGAGCTGGTGGAATTGTTTCTCTTCTGTTGCTTGTAGTGCAAGAATTGGCTTCTTCAGTGCGCAGTACGCTTTATCCTCATGCTCCACAGGTAATTGACATGCTTTAAGTTTGTCAGTAGAACTTTGCATTGCAATAGAGGTCTGGATGGTACTATTTATCACATCAAGTCTGAAACATTTATCCTTCTCGTCATTCGGGAAATTCATGGCTTTAAAAATATTGAATGGTTAGTTCTCCTTTTTGTACATTAATAATGGTTCGACCTGTAGCCAAGAATGGTCTCCCGATGATGATCGACACGTCTTCATCTTACTCCATATCAAGGACAATAAAATCTGCTGGGAAAATGAATTTGTCAACTTTGACCAACACATCTTCAACTACACCTCTCGGAAATACGAGCGTTCTGTCAGCAAGTTATAGAGTGACTGAGGTGGGCATTGTTTCTCCAATCTACAGTTTCCTGTAGATAGAAAAAGTCATCAAGTTAACACTTGCACCTAAATCACACAAAACCTTACCGAAGTCATGTTCTCCAATGGTGTATGGGACAGTGAAACTGCCAGAATCTTTCAACTTCGGCGGAAGCTTCCTCTGAATGATGGCGCTGTATTCTTCTGATAATGCTACTGTCTCGTAATCTCCCAATCTTCGCTTTCGTGAAAGAATGTCTTTCATGAATTTGACATAGCTGGGCATTTGTTCCAACGCTTCTGCAAATGGAATGTTGATATGCAGCTTTTTGAAGATCTCCAGGAATCGAGAAAACTGCTTGTCTAGTTTATTCTTCTGGAGACGCTGTGGAAAAGGTGGAGGTATAGTGATCATTTCTTGATCTTTTTCCTTTGCTTCTTTTTCCTTTATCTGTGGAACTGCTTCACTACTTTCTTTTGGAACTTCCTCACCAGTTGTTTTGACTCCAACATCTTTGTTGATTTCAGTACCGCTTTTTAACATGAAGACATGACATTGCTCCTTCCCCATGTTCATTGGATTTGGTTCTGTGTTGCTGGGAAGATTTCCTGGCGGTATTTAACTCTTGATTCTCCAATGCTTTAATAGAAGCAGATTGACTTTGAATTAATGCTGCTTGGGATTGAAACAAAGCATCAATACCTAGCTACTTGAGAGTAATGTTTTCCTTTTATATTTTTCAAGTGGGTCAGCACTTCTGTTATTCCTGTTTCTTTGTCATACTCCTGACCTTTATTTTGCGGTTGGAATTCGGGTGGTGGATTGTTCATTTGCCCTGAATTATTGTTCCATGCGAAATTGGGATGATTCCTCCACCCTGGGTTGTAGGTGTTGGAATATGAATTGTTCCCCTGTCTGTTGAAATTGTTGACATAATTCACCGTCTCTTTATATTGGTTTGGCTCTGGTGCTCCTCCATATGGTGAACTTGTGGATCCAGTATTAACTTGCATGCTGAGAGTTTCCATGAATTTACATATCTGATCCAACTTGGAATTCACTGCAGTTTTTGTTGGACAATTATGACCCATAGCATCACTATTTGTAAGAGATATTGTGGTTTTTGTACAAATTAACTATGTGATAAATATTATTACATTTTTATCATTTTTTAAAATTAGATTACTTGAATATATAAATGATAAAAGTCCTTATGATTAGTTCCAGATTAATAAGATATGAGACAGTGCCAATCCACTAAAGGTTTAATCATTAAATATCCCTAGTCATAGTATTATCGAGACTGAACATCGATAATGCGGAATAGACTAGTGTTACACTTGTGCACGTTATGGAAGCGTAACGACATAGTTCTCATATATTTGGGTATTGGATACTCATGCAAGTGTAATAGGAGGTTCTGTTTACCGATGGTACGGAAACAGCTTCACTATGGATAGACCCCTCGGAATCCCATTGGCAGTATGACTATGTGTCTATGGGAATCCGAATCAGTGTAAATGTATTTGGTCTTAACCTGAGACCTGCATCACTAATACTTGCGACAATCAGTACGCTTTGGTTTTGGTCGTCCGGGACTTTAACAGGTTTTGTGTACGCCTCTTCTGGGTTTATTGAGAATCGTAGTGTATTGGGTGTGATGTCAAGATGGAAGTATTACTTCAGTCATATATAGATGATGATCACGCAGAGATACAGAACTGGTACTCTAATATGTTGCAACTATCGGGATAATATGACAAGGTCATGATTATCCGATTAAAGAGACTAGTTGCTAGTGATCGGATATACGCTTCATACGGGGCAGACACTATTCCAGCCTCAGGCCTAGCATGTGACATCCGATACTGGATCGCAATACGCAATAATTGGTATACTACGCTTGATATAGATTATGTATTCCTTAAAAGAATATTTTTGGAGAATTGGGTAGGCACGGTGCTTTGCTAGAAGCCAACCATGTCTTGTAAATCGGTAAGAACGTGGTACCAGGTACGCACGAATTCGGATAGTCCGATGACCGAATTTACTGCCAACATATCCAGGGATCTCATGGGTCGCTTCCCGAAGATTCACTGATGACGTTTGACTCGAGCAGAATTAATCTGGGATTAATTATAAGAGAGAGAAAATTAATCTAGGATTAATTGCGGCAATAATTTATCTGGGAAAAAATTCGATTAGAAGAGAGAGAACGATTAATTTGGAATTAATCTATTAAATAATATATTCGATATATTAATTGAAATTAGATTTCAACGCGGAATTAAAATTGGATTTTAATTCGGACGAACGAATTAATTTATAGTTAATTCGTAAGCGACTTTAATAATAATTTTGCTAGGCATAATTATTTAATTAAATTAGATTTAATTATATCGTAACGGAAAATTCGTTAATTAGGAATTGAACGAACCCGAGCCCGAAATGTGTTTAGCGGGCCCACTAGAATTTTGAATTTAAAGTGGGGCCCACCAAATCACATCACTACTCAACTTTATTAACTTTTGGTTGATAGAAGTTGATGGTTTTGTTGAAAGCTTGTAATACACACAAGATTGATTTGTGAATGACATATACCAAATATTATTTTGGTAAATGGTAATTGACTTTTGGAAAAAATCAATTTACATAACACAAAATTGAAACAAACTCTCTCTCCCTCATTCTCAATTGCCGAAATTTCTCCCTTTCCCCTTAGAAATTTTTCTTCAAAATTTCTTCATTGCTAACATAAAAAGGATGTTGGGTTTCTACTATAGTCCCAAGATCATTCAAGCAATGAAACATGTGTGAATACAATAAAGAAGTATGGCGGAATCATACTTACAATGATCGGCTTTTGCGATGCGAGGAACAACAAAAATCTTCAAGCTTTTCCTCCAAGGTGCTCATGGCAAAGCTACAATTTTTGCTCCTTTGATTTTCGGTCAAGCCCTCCATGGATGGTCTCCAAGTAAGGGTGGCAATGGGCCGGGTCGGGCCGGGCTTTTGCAAGCCCGGCCCGAGCTCGGCCAATAAAAAAAGCCCGGGCCCGGGAAAAGCCCGGCCCGGCCCGGCCCGGGCTTTTTTTGGGCGTGAATTTCAAAAAAAAAATTTAAAAATTTAAAATATATAAATATAAAATATATTTACACTATATACAAAGACAATTTATAAATAAATCACAAGTTTCATTGATAAATTAACAATTTAAATGCTAAAAATAAATAAAAATGATATAAACATATTAAAAAATATATATATATTTATGTTTTTTTATTTTTTTTTTTAAATTTTGGCCCGGGCCGGGCCGGGCCCAGGCCAAAATAGGAAAGCCCGGGCCCGGGCCCGAGTCGGGCTTTCATTTTAAGGCCCGGCCCGGGCTTTTTCCACCACGGGCCGGGCCGGGCCGCGGGCTAAACTGCCACCCTTATCTCCAAGCTCCAAGCTTTGAATGATGATTCCATGCTCAAGGGTTTGTTTCCCTATCACCTTTGGATGACTCCTAATGTGTGCTACCACCTCGGAAATTTTGCCACAAAATTCCCTATTTGCTTCACCTTGTTCTCGGCTTTGGAGAAGAAAGAAAGAAGAAAATTGGCCCTAGGCCGAAACTTTGGAGAGAAGAAGAAGAAGAAGAAGTTGTCAAGTATTGGTTGTTTGATTTATAAAATCAATTAAATGATATACCAAAATTTTGTAAATGCCTTTCAAAAAGTCAACAAAATTTGGAGCAAAAATGGCAATAAATGCCTTCCAACAACTCACATCACTCATGAATAGTGACTGGTTTTCAATCACTCAAAGTGACAAAACATCCATCACATGAATGACAAGTGATGTGACGCGTGGTGTGACTTGTGGCCGCACTTGATTCGAAATGCGAGTGGGCTCGCAAACACTCCCGGGCTCGGGTTCGCTAATTCCGAATTAACGAATTTTCCGTTGCGACGTAATTAAATCAAATAATTTTGCCTAGCAAAATTACTATTCAAGTCGCTAGCGAATTAATTCTAAATTAACTCGTTCGCCCGAATTAAAATCTAATTTTAATTCCGCATCGAAATCTAATTTCTTATAATATATCGAATATATTATTTTATCGATTAATTCCAAATTAATCGTTCTCTCTCTTTAAATAATATTTTATCCCAGATAAAATATCTCCGTAATTAATCCCAGATTAATTTTCTCTCTCTTAAGATTAATCCCAGATTAATTATGTACGAGTCATACGTCATCAGTGAATCTTCGGGAAGCGACCCATGAGATCCCCGGATATGTTGGCAGTAAATCTGGTCGTCGGACTATCCGAACACGTACGTATATAGTACTACGTTTTTTATCGATTTACAAGACATGGTTGGCTTCTAGCAAAGCACCGTGCCTACCCAATTCTCCAGAAATATTCTTAAAGGAATTTCAATCTTTATCACGCGTAGTATACCTAGTATTGCGTATTACGATCCAGTATCAGATGTCACGTGCTAGGCCTGGGGCTGGAATTGTGTCTGCCCCGTACGAAGCACATATCGGATCTCTGGTAACTAGTCTCTATAATCGGATAATCATGACCTAGTCATATTATCCCGATGACTGCAGTACATAAGAGCACCGGTTCCGTATCCTACGTGATCATCATCTCCACTATGACTGGAGTGATACTTCCATCTTGACATCACACCCAATACACTACGATTCTCAATATACCCAGAAGAGGCGTACACATAACCTATTAAAGCTCTGGACGACCAAAACCAAAGTATATTGATTGTCGCAAGTATTAGCGGTGCAAGTCTCCAGTTAAGACCAAATACACCTACCCTGATTCGGACTTCCATAGACACATAGTCATACTACCAATGGAATTCTGAGGGGTCTATCCAGAGCGAAGCTGTTTCCATACCATCGGTAAATACAACCTCCTATTACACTTGCATGAGTATCCAATACCCAAATATATGAGAACTATGCCGTTATGCTCCCATAACACGCACAAGTGCAATACTAGTCTATTCCTCATTATCGATGTCCAATCTCGATAATACTCCGACTATGGATGTTTTAATGACTAAACCTTCATGGATTGATATTGTCTCATATCTTATCAATCCGGAACTAATCATATGGACTTTTATCATTTATATATCCCGGTAATCTAATTACAAATGATAAAAGAGCAATTTCCTTTGTCACATAGTTATTTTGTACAACAACACCATGTTCTGTACAAATAGTGATGCTATGGATCATAATTGTCCAATAATCTCCCACTTGGCCTATAGCCAATCACTCAAGTGTCCTACACTTGAACTATGTACGGTTTGCTCAAACTTCTGCTGAGAAACGGTTTTCGTCAGCGGATTTGCAAAGTTATCATCTGATGCGATTTATTCGATCATCACATCGCCACGATGTATGATTCGAACGAATCAGACGAATAGTTGAAGTATATACTTGGATCGTTGATGAGACCATTAATTCTTTAGCCTGTGCTGTAGCCAAGCTCAGCTGCTAACAGAACTATTCCTATTCCAATTAGGATTATTTAGATACGCAATCCAGAGAGCATATGGATGCATGGTTATATCTTCACACATCGATCACCACATCACCATAGAAAACGATTAACATAATAATAACATATAATGATAAATAATGGATGCTTAAGCATAAAAGAAACAAAACATAAGCTCGAAGTCATGCAAGACGATTTCCATGTGGTACATAGAATTGCATCTCGAGTGCAGACCATAATATCGTCCATTCAGAATCGGCTATGTAATTTATGTCTGGATTTCCATCCTATATATCATATAAAATAGACTGCTCGGTGTAGCCAGTTTAGTGGCTGGACTTACTGTTCTACGAATACATGTTCGATCGGACATACATCTGAAACGGTATTTGGCTCTCAGAATTCTTCTGCAAGTCAAATGAGTAGTTTGGTCTTGTGCTGGAGTACTGTGGTTGTGGCTCACGTTTGAAGATTTGGAAGAAAATAATGGTCGAAGGTTTTGGGTATTTTGGTTCTCTGAATGTATTTATCAGTTCCTCAAAAGGTTGGAGATTAGAATCTAAAGCTCTCTCATCCTCCAAATTTTGATGCCAAAAATCTCCAAGTCCCCTCCATTTGAACGTGAACTTCCTTTTTACAGTGTTTAGATTTCGTTTTAATAGGGAAAATCTTATCTGATAAGGGAAACTTTTTATTTTGGCAAAAGACACTTAAGGAAGTTATTTTTTAAATAGGAAACAGCTGTTTTACAGAATTTGGGCTTAAAAAAGAAAGAGATCGTAACCTTTTATAAAACTAGAAACAGAGGCATATCTGGCCAAACATTGAATCATGTCCGATCGGACATGACTAACATATGTTTGGCCAAACATAGAGGACATCCGGCAAGGGGGATTTTGGGGTTTCCCAGCACTAAACCTTGCAACTTCTTGAACCTTTAGAAGCATTGCTATAACAGACTCATTATCGGGATAGATGTAAAAATACAGTGTCTACAATAAGTGTTAATTTCAATTTTAACCTCTCTTTCATTGATATTTGAGATATCCACTTATAAATGCATATTGTTATTGGGAGCCGAGATTGTTGAGATTCTTGATGTTGTGAATCTCTAGTATTACCTAGAGAATAACTTGTGTTGAAATCTCATTAATTGCTAGTGGAAGTTTATATCGGACTACGATCCTGTGGTTTTTCCCCGATTTGGGTTTTCCACATAAAAATATCGGTGTCTCATTTTTGTGGTTGCTTGTTTTCATTTATTGTCTTACTTGTAGTTGTTTAGTTTCCGATAATTTATTTTGTGGCACACAATTCATTTTAATCACACAAAGAGGAAAAAAGTTGTTTCCGCTGTAGTGAGTTCCTTTCCCAACACATGCGTATACTCAATGTTTGACATATATTTCAATTAGATATCTAAATTTGATACTAATTTAATACATTTTGCAATCTTTATATAAATCGATAAATAAAATTTCAGAATTTATATATTTTTAATAACATGTCAATATTTGGATACACAATTAATAATTCCCCTATAATCATGACTGTTCCACATCCAAATTGAAATGTCGTTACAGTTGTTGAATATGAATAGACATTAAAGATCTGTTAATGAATATTACATTTAGATTCTACCTTTTTATGCTTGCCAATAATAATTGACAAGTGTCAAGTCCCTAAGAGGTATGACTTAGTGAAAAATATCTTAGGATTTGGTTGTCAGATTCTGAGTTCGAATCTAAAAAGTACATTTCTTATAAGAATCGGGGGTAACCGAGAATTTTACATACTACGCTTAAACTCGAATCAGATGATTTGGGAATGAGATTTCCAACGTTTCCAAAAAAAAGTGTCAGAAAATTTCAATGTACTACAGAGATCAGTTCAAAAGATTCAATTTGAAACTCAGCAAGTTACAGAGATTCGTGAGCAGCCAATGTGTATCATTTGTTTTTGGGTTTCCAATATGGACGGTACTTTCACTAAACCAAAAACGATTTACTCATAATTTCAAATTAGCAGGGATCAACGTCTTTCAATTTACATGAATGAAGAAGAAATTAGATTTTTTTTTCTTCCAGAATAACAATTAAAATTTGAATAGCATATATTGTTATATATCTATTCTCTTGTCAGTCTTAAATCATAACATTACAGTCAGGTCAAAAAGGGCACAGAGTACTTACATGGACGAAAACTGAGATTTTTTATATTTCCTGTGAGAATAGGATCCAGCATAACTAAATTAGATAATCATTTTGCCGTTTTGCAGTCAAATCTTCCAATCCACGCCTCGACAAGAGCAGATACTTCTCTCAAAGACTCCTCTAAGATTCGGTATGTTCCCAAAAGTGGTCAAACAAGGAGATAATGCAAGTCTCTGAAACCCCTTATGCAACTGGAAGGGAGACCAGTAAATTTCATTCTTCTGGTCACTGACCAGGCCTTCTCTCTGCACTGCCAATTAAACTTTTAAAGATCAACAGAAACTGTTATGGCGTAGAACCAGATGGAAAAGGTATCATGTGAGGCATTTGAGCCTTGCAAATGTCAAATATCCAGTGTGACCTCTAGCTTCGCCATTGGGCCTAGCCATGACAGCAGAATTATTAGGATTGTCCTGCTCACCACTTCCTTCTATTGAATGCTGCTTCCTCTTTTGTAAAAGAGACCCAACTGAACCACCGCCATTGCCTTGCCCGCAATCCGTTTTCCATTGCCGAACCTCATAGGTCCGAAGGAGTATCTCAAATGTTCTTATATCTGTATACCAGCACAAGATACAAACACACATATCCATCAATTAATATTCAACGAGGATACCAGCAACAAATTGGCCAACTAGAAAACTTGTTGAGGAAAAAGTAACCCATGTCAGAAAGAGAGTGAGATAGAAAAATCTTATATTTTCAGTGTAATACTTCTAAGGTAGCTTATACTCTCAATCAATATTCTCTACCAAACAGTGTAATAGTGACCCTGCAAAGTTAAAATTCATTACAGCTTACCTGTAAAGTTAAATCGTAGCGATTCACATGAGCGCTGCACTTGCTCAATACACGGTGAGAAAGAACACAAAATTCCGTCTTGTTTCAACATTTTTGCAGCTGAAGAGATGGTCAACCAGGGTTGTGGTAGGTCCAGAAATATAGAATCAGCCAACCCCGTAAATTCATCTGGAAATCCCTGACCCTGGATATCTCTAACACTCACGGAAACAAAGCTGCTCACTCCTGTTCTCTCAAAGTCCTCCCTGTTGAAGAATTGAAACCAGGATAACCTTTCCATATATCATAAAAACCAGACAAAGAGCTGAACACCCTCCCCAAAACAAATTAATCTTAAAGAATTAGAACGTGAACCTATAACCGAACTGGAATTTTCTTCTGAGCAAAGAACGACTAAAATTTGATCTTGGAATGAGTGAAACTGGAAACTGGAAACTGGACAGGACTTCAATTTAACTTCGAAAAAGTTATCTTAAAATTTATGCCCTGGTAGTTTGTGAGGTCTTACGAGAATGAGGTATGCCTTCAAATGCTGGGTAAATGGTAACTAATAAAGCTAAGACCTTCCCCATCCCAACTCCACTTCTCTTTCTTTCAACCGTTAAGATGACATCATTGACATGCTTGAAAAGCTGAGTATATACAACCTCATTTAAAGCGGTTATCAACAGAGTCTAAAACTCACAATTTAAACTTGAAACTATAAAAATAAATAAACAACGACGATAATAATTTAAAAAAGGAAAAAGAAAAAAGAAACTATTAAGTGAGAAACTCCATTTCTTACCTAGCTGAGGCAGCCCGTTGCTCATGAAAATCAAATGTGTAGACATGTCCTGTAGGAGCTACAGCCCTTGCAAGAGAGGTTGTCAAAGATCCACTTCCAGTTCCCGACTCAAGAACCAAACAACCAGGAACAATTTCTAAGTACATGATGACAAAGCTAATATCGGCAATATAAAGAATCTGAGTTCTGTGGCTCAAAACCAGAGTCCATAACTCTGGAGTTGGGGCTAACAAGTAAACAAATCCGCCCTTGTTACTGAACACCTTGGACCCGAAGGGCTTCCCAATCCAGTCCAAATGTTTAAATGCACCAAAACGGTTCTGGAGAGCCGAGGTCTGACATACTTTAACGGCTTTCATGGAGTCATGCCTCTCATAGACAATAACCAAATCCCCATCTTGAATGCATCGAGTAAAGGATATCTTTTCTGTTGGATCAATCGGCAACATCCTTAAATTATCAATGAGTTAATATCTGCGAGGAATTCAATTTATTATGATGAAAATTAACTATCATGCTCATAAAAGTGTAACCAAACAAAAGCATTTCCCACTAGAAGGGGAGGCTACATGAGTCATTTGACGCCACTGTGTTCTATCCGAATTCAATGTTTTATTAAGCTCTGTAAAATCTAAATCTCAATTTATGATTTCTGTCCATGTTAATTTAGGACTTCCCCGACCTCGCTTTACCTACCAAGAACGCCTAAGTTGACATGGACTGAGCTTAAGAAAAAGTGAAGCTACTGCTACTCTTAATGTCTAAATTCTCTGTTGTCTTATTGGATAGATATTGTGCATATTCACAGAAGACTTAAGTTTTTCAGTGACATGAAATTTTAATCTTTAACATAACATTCAGCAAAATCATTAACAGAGAAAAGAATAACTATAACTCAACTCCAAAAATAAAAAATAATTTCTGCAATTAAAAAAATATATATCTATAGGAAATCAAGATTAAATGAATGCCCTAAATTGAAAACACACATTGAAAATAATAAATTCATACAGTTAATATAATACACGATAAAACGTACAATAGTAACATAACGGACTGAAGTCAGAAACAATAACCATTCAAACATGAATATTGTATCGATTTATACAAAGAACATGAAACATATTGAAAGTTAAAAGAATAAAAAGGCCCTCACCTTATTATTACAGGCAGCAAAACCTGAGAGAGCAGACCGCAGATTAGGGTTAGGTTTTTTTTTTGTTTGTCGTTGCTTCTGGGTCACGAGTTACAGATTTCTTAGGCCCCACTTTAGGATGTGATTAGAGTCATGAATGACAAATTAATTTTTGAAGAAAAATTGTAAATTTTCAATATTACATAAATAATACAAGTTAATTTCTTTTCAGTCTTTATATTTGGATTATTTTTAACTTACTCTTCAACTTATTGAAATCTTCAATACATACCCATTTACCATTTAAAAAATTAGGGTAAACGAGGGTAGTGTTGATGAAATTCTTCGTGAAACTTTTTGTCTTGGCATCAATAAGGTGATTTGATACTTTTAATAGATTGGGATGAGTTGAAGATAATCAGAATATACGAGGATGAAAAATTAACCTTCAATATAAATAAATCATAACCTAAACTAGAATGAAATGAATTTGAACATGTTCACAACCAAAATTACAAATGTTAAATGACGTTTGAAGGAACGTCGAAGATGACATCGTCCGACCAAGTCATGGACAAAGTTCGTCTAGAATAAAAGAGGTCAGGTCATCCAATCGGCCTGTCAAACAAATCGTCCAATCGGCCAGACGGTCAAATTGCCCAACCAGCCAGGCAATAACCAAACTATGGAGCAGTTACGTAAACGTGGTCTAACGGTTGAAGGAATTAGGATACATCTCCAGTAGTTATCACAAGTAATATACCTATGTGGAGAACAATCTCAGCGGTTATCACAATGGTAAATCACGAGGAGTACAACCTAGCAGTTACCACACGACCTAATAGTTACTAGAAGCTGAG
The DNA here is from genome assembly GCA_019454045.1 of Zanthoxylum bungeanum. Taxonomy (NCBI): domain Eukaryota; kingdom Viridiplantae; phylum Streptophyta; class Magnoliopsida; order Sapindales; family Rutaceae; genus Zanthoxylum; species Zanthoxylum bungeanum. The sequence continues at coordinate 51,246 of SKCR01039778.1, forward strand.
GGAATGACTGGAGCGGCTGTCACAACTAACAAATGAAGAACAAGAAGTTATAGAGTCTAAGATTCAACTGCTCAAGCAGTTACCAGACATGTATTTGCCTTGTTATTGAAGCTCAAAGTCAAATCTAAAGAAATGAGGAGAAAAAAAATCAAAAGACTCTTATGACCAAATGTAATTTTTCTTTTCTAGATTAATTAATTAGGATTGTATGCTTGCGCCCCTTAGAAGCATTCTTCAATAAAATCAATCCATTAGTTACAAGAGGTTTGAACCTTACACGCACTCTTTCTGTAGACCAAACAATACTGCAGTCAATAATTTTTGGCGACCACAGTGGGAGCACTGGTGAAAGTAAATTGAGATGCCTCCGAAAAAAATACACAAACTGGATCGAGTATAGAGGAAGTGTGATTGGAGCAAACCAACCAAAATAACGTCCCTACTGTAGTGGAACATTTTGGGGGCTTGGCCTAAGGAAATCGCTATAAGACCATGAGGGAATTGAATCCTAATGTGATGTGGTCCTTATTTGGTGATTTCACTCAAGATGTGGTTGAGCAGGTTAAATCGTTTCGCAGTAGTACACTCGCTTACTTCAGCTTTAATAATGAATAAACTCCCTTCATTGAAACCCATATTATGAATACCATTTGTTGTGGTAGTATAAACCAATTTTAAAATGGGATAACATGCTCGATAAGGTATAAGTTCGAGTATAATAACGGTTTCCTTGTAAGAACGTCCATGAATATGATCAATTACCTTTCGGGCTTTGTGAGCAGACATACATATATGTTGACTTAAAGTAGATAATATGGATAAATTTTAGAACAATCATAATATGGATAAATTTATTTCAACTAGCACTTTGCATTATAAAAAACATGACCAAACACATGAGTGCGTTAAATGACCTAATAGCCAGATACATGGGTATGGGTGCTTTCTCATAAAGAAACCATATGCCACCTAGTGTGTTACATATAGGGGTAATAATGACCAAAATCATGATCAACTTAATATGCAATATGTGGTTGATGGTCAGAACGCTGGATCAAGTAATGACATGTCGTCACGAGGGACACCTATCACCGAGACACCACGTGGAGGGACGCCTCTTATTGGTAATGGTCATAATATAGAACCAAATGGTGGGAGTCCACCAGTTAACGTGGTCCAAGTGTGACAAAATAATATTATTAATCATATTAATAATATATATTATATGTATGTGAGTATGTAATTGGACTATCCAATTATATATATATATATTTTTGGAAACGATGGAAACCCCACCACCAAACCACCCATTCTGGGCCGCGGCGCAGGTAAAACCACCGGCTGTCCCAGGCTCTTACAAGAAGTGCACCCCCTGGATTCGAACCCAGAACCTCAAGGTGAGATCCTGGACCCTACACCACCAAGCCACACCCCTTGGGGACCTATCCAATTATATTTAATCTGCTACAGTATATCGAACTAGTAAGAGGACCAAATAGACCTATGGTTCCAAGCTCCAATAATCCCAAAATATTAATTAACTTTTAATTAAATATTTCGTATTATTAACTTCGGGTTATTCCCTTACAAACCCGAAGCTGCACTCTTGTTGTCGCAAATAGATAAATGAAGCCAAACCACGTCGATATCCATCGATATAGTCATTACATACGAATTGGCCCTTCACGAGTATCTCATAATTAGAGTCGGGTCATAATGTCCATTATACCCATCTATTTATTTTTACCTTTAGTACTGTTGATTCTATAATAAATGATTTATTCATAATCATTATGAATGTTAATCTCTCTATTCGTAATATAAAAACTTGAGCACTCTAACCGTTCAAGTACCGAATCAACCCTTAAGGAAGATACTCATCTACTTCTTGCAAGAATGAGATTTCATATCTATGTAAAATATCATCAGCTACATACCAAACCATGTCCCCCAAAGTACGTAACTATTGGTCGGGCTTGCTACACCAACCTCACATTTGTAAATCAAAGGGCATAGCCTGTCATTTATGACCATCTAGTAGATCGAAATGAATTCATCAATGAATTTAGGACATAGCCTTTATTTAACAGATATTATATGAAACTCATTTCTATCTAGGTCCAGTCTTATATGATCACATCATAAAAGGTGTCTTCATTCTTATGTCTCCACATGGACGATCCCGGATCAAGGTCGCCATACAAATATAGAATGGACCGCAGCTATAGATAAACCAAAAACATAGTACCATCTTTGTTTGCTCTCTATGGACTATTTTAGATTACTAACTTCAGACTTAAATCCTCTTGTGTATGACACTCATACACTAAGTCTGGAGATACATGAGTATTCTTGGGTAAACAAGATAATTGACAATATGTGATATTAAACAAACACTTTGATAAATGAATAATGCATCATTTTATTTCATAAAATGTAATTATGTTTACATTACATGAAGCTCTATGGCATATATCCCAACATTGGCAACTAAAACATGACTTGAGAATTGCGATTGTGTTGACATGACCGGACATGAACCTAACCACTAGAAGTAATAACGTGAACTACTAACATGAAAAGACTTGGGAATACGTGAGCATGATCAGAAGCTGGCATAAACTATATGACATGATCTCTCACATGGCCTGAAATGATATCATGATTTTTTATTCAATGACATGTTATCTTTATCTGAACTTACATGTAATATCCTGAATTATTTTTGGAATATTTCTGGAAGGTTTCCGAATTAAAGTTAGTTTTTAGAGCGAGATAATATTCGAAAACAAGAGTCTGTGTTAGAAAATAGGTCGGAATATTTTAAAGTAAAGCTTCTTCGCGTTGGAAAACGAGTGATTTCGAGAACCGGTTACGCGATTCTTGTTTATATTGTTATACGTAAAAAAATTTGTTGTTTCGGCTATAAAAATAGCAAATGAACATCGATTGAGCTGATTCTTAAACCAGTGGACTCATTTTTCGAGACGAACAACATTTGTATTGGATATTTTTCAAAACTTGCATCAGATGAGCTTCCAAAATGTGAAATTTTGAGAAAGCCCCATGACAGAGACTTAGCTATAATTTTACAGGAGCCAAAACATAATTTATGAAAACTTTCTATAAATACTTCAAAGTTTCTCACAATTGCGAAAATGACAAATTTTTCCAAATTCCTCCACTCGACCCCTCATCCTCAAAAATGGTGTGGAGAACCCATGGTCGCGTCGGCGGCCTTCTGGCCATCGCTGGCTAGCGCGAAGGTCCAAAGAGGTGCGCCGGTCACCCCTCTATCTTGTGGTGGCCGACGGCAACCCCAAATCACCGACGAACGGCGAGAAAGAGAGAGAAAATGGGCGGGCATGGGTTTTCTGATCTCGACTCATTGCTTTATTTCATGACCCGAGCCATCCGCCAAATCGAAGCCCTCAGAGAGTACTACAAGTTGACTGTGGTTATTTTTCCATTTCATGCACGGTTGCACGCGAATCGAGAGAATAAGTGATGGTGAATAGTACCTATAAATGAACAATAGCTCCGATCAAAATTCTGTTGATTCTAGCGCGTTCGTGGGATCATTTGGAGTCCGTATATACCCTCACAATCTCGGTAATTTCAAGTTTGTCTTTAAATATTCGAATATTGAATATGTGTATATGGTAGAATCTGAGTGAAAATGGAAAGAATTGGATCGATCCGAAAGATTATGCAAGTTTCTGGTTAAAGTGGGTTTTGCGTGTATTGATGTGTTTTTTATTTTAATGATAGATATGAGAGAGATATGATGATATGGTAATGCTTAGATAAATCCGAGTAGTTTCAGAAGGTTCGTGACCATTCTGTAGTGTGAGGAATTTTTTTTGGAAGATTTTCCAAAAACTCGTAAACGGAGGATTTAAGTTAATTGATGGCTTGGATTAGTTTGTAATGATGCTTTAAGATTATTGAAACTGAAAACATTGAAATCAGACTTAATCTGGTTGTCCCGGAAAGATCCAGAATTTTATCATAGTTAAGTCGAGAATACCGTAAGTCGCGATTATGACGGTGTTTCACCATTTATTTTGACAGATTTGACTACTACCTGGAGTGCTCGCGAAGTCAGATAAGTAACTCATGCGATGAGTACTTGAATTGTTGATTTCGTGTTTTAAATACATATATAGATTATTAAAATAATTAGGATAAAACGAGGATAATTAAGTGGTAGTTTTAGGACGAAGTTCAAGATTATGTTTATTTAAGTGAATCGACCATCACAGATATGGATTTTTATTATTGCTATGATATGAAGTGAGATTTTTGATGAGTTTAATGTCTTTATGTATGTATTTTATGTACACAAGTGTATGAACATTTAATGGTATGTATATGTATATGTATGTGATGATAAGCTATGGATAATTTGAGTATACAGGATCAGTAAATGGAATAAGTTTGTCATTGACTCATACATACGATTTATTTATATAGAGATTGGGTTGGTTAAATGTGATAGGAAATATGTATAAGCTAAGCTTTTCCTGAATGGATATGTTAATTGATAAGTTTCTGTAACAAAGGTTTCCAGATATAAATTATGAACTGAGTATGTTTGATCGATAAGTAAAAGATATGATGACTTTTATATGGTACGGTATCCAAATTCGAGGTGAGGTGTATAATCATATGTTTGAAATATATGTATGTTTATGAGTTTTTGGATGATGATTCAAAATGTTTGTCATGTATGTACTTGTGTAAGAGAAATTGTGCGATGAGTTTGTGTTACATGATACGTGCGCATGTGTATATATGTAATTGGTTGATAATTTGGTGGTGTTATAGTCAAGCTGATTAGAAATCTGTTAGGATGATATTCATTTCATAACTATTCTAAAATAGGTAATGAGTCTCGTACAAGAATTGTATGTGTAAGTCAGCCATATGTATGTATTATTTGGTTATGTGTTCTTTGATGTATTGACTGTTATGAATGTTTCGTTGTCGGTTACACGATGAGTATATGTATGTCTGAGTGTATGTATGTGTATGATAGATCTCGTGATATGTATGGACTGTGTATTCTTTCATAGAATGAAAGAATGACCTGAAAACCGGTGTGAGTATAAGATGCCATAAAGTGTGTTTGCTAACTTTGTTATTGTATATACGTATATTGTGAAAGAGACTGAATGTGTTTGTAAGCTTCTGGTGCTTGACATGTCTCCAAGTAAGAATTATGAAATTGGATTTGTATGAATATAAGAGAAATGACCTTTGCTTTCTGAACTGATATGTGGAATGTGTTAGGGCAGATGTGAGTCCAATCCGTGCAGCGGAAGTGAGTCTAATCCGTGTATATCTAGCATGAGTGTATTTTTAAAATATTTTAATGAAATACTATATTCTATTACAATTGTTTAGGGAAAAACCGGGGTCCGGACAAACCAAAACAGGACAAAATCAGAAAAACATGCGTTGCCCGGGTCGTACAAGGAGCTTGTGCTGCGTCGTAGCGTAGAATTATACGCTACAACGCAGCGCAACATGCTGCTCTGAAGCAACATTCTATTTTTCATTTTTTTTAATTTCTAAAACCTTAAACACGTATTAAAATCACCCAAAATAATTTTAATTTCAAAACCAACCACAACACATGTTATACAACAAACATATATATATATATATATGTATTTTTTAAAAATCAAATTACAAACCAAAATAGAATTCCACAATGAAATGACTCATGAACAATTCTAGGTCACCCAAAGGTGGTCAAGTGATTCTAGGATGGTAGCCTTAGCTCCAAACTATTATTTAGAGTTCCAAATTCTAATTTTATGTCTATGTCTAACATAAACATTTTGACCCAATAACAAGCATATTTTGTTTATACTTCCAAAACATCCTAACATAATTAATTAGCTTAATTTTAACTTCAAGCTATGTTATTATGTATCCATTACATAATTCATCACTATATTGTTGGGGTTGGTGCTCAGAGTGCCAATTCCCGGTTGTATTTCTTTGAGAATACTACTGTAAAACGTTATTATTATGAATAATATATGCAGTTTCTATAATATAATGTATCTTTTAATATGGTAAAGACGTAATGACCTTAAAATGACTAGTCATGATGTTGTTGCAAAAGCGTCGCAACTGAAATTGAGTTATATCATGACGTTGTCATTCTCAGACTGTTCCTGGTCAAGGTTTACACTACTTGGTCAGTAAAGTAAACCCGTTGAGATCGGTACATTTCGTATACTGAATATAATTCCAATGGTTTCTCAATGAACCATAAGTCTTGGAGTCTCGTATAGACGTGTATGTGTTTATAGCGGATAAACACTGAATGACTCACCGAAGATTTTTAATGGATGGTACACCAACATCAATAAGAATCTTCTCGGGTTGAGTAGTACTTGTGATTCTTCGACTTGAGATACCACTGTAAGCGCATGAGACATCTTCCGCACTTAGATGGCAGTCACGTCACCGATCTATTTAGATCAGACCTCTGCCTGTTCATTGGGTGTGGATAGATCCTCAGGGTGTCATGTGTGTATCAAGATAAGATCTGTCAGTTCTGTGTATGAGAGCATAGGTAGTCCATTTGATTAGCAATCAGATAAAACCATGGGTCTGTGGTACACTTTAGAAGTCAGTTCTAAGTGTTCTCTTTTAGAGATTGCTAATAGAGACGTCGACGGGATTGTCCCCATAGAGATTTGACATTTACATCTATATCTCTGGGATATATCTGGATACCTGTGACAGAGGAATTATACATTTGCCATGACCTCGACCTGTATGATTCAGCGAGTTTATCCGTGATCATCATAATTTACGGGTGGATAAATTATGGACACGAAATGGATTTCGTGACGGATATGCCTGAATCTAGAGAGTCTCACTAATGAAATATACTCGTAGAGCACTAGGCAACGTTTATAAATAATATTGATTATTTATAAAGTCGTTTAAAGGTTAAACGAAAAATACATGTGTAAGGACCTGATAGTCATTTCTTTAATTCTTTGTGTATTTGTATTTAATATTAGATTAATTCAAATACATATTAATTAATTGTCAAATTGAGATATTTGATTAATATCATAAATATATATATGTATTTGATATTTATTGTAAATATAATACATATATTTAATATATTTGTATTTAAATAATTAATCAATTATTTAACTGTTAAATGATTAATTTAATTAAAATGTAAATGTATTAAAGTTATGATTATTGATGAGATGACATAAAGATGCTATACTTGACTTTAAGAAATTCATTAAAGAGTTAATGATTTCAAAAGGCAAGTGGCCAAGTGGGCATTTATTGAATTAAATTGAAAAATATCAATTTGTTTTCTTTGATGCCTAAATTCGGCCAAGGCATAAGTTGTCCAAGGGTTGGATAATTTTCATAACACAAAAAGGATCATCAAAAACTCCATTGAAAGAAAACCAAGAAGCTTGAGAGAAAGAAAAAGAAAAACAATAAAAGCTTGGATTTTTAGTAAGTTTCTCCAACTTACTATTAGAAAGGAAAATGTTTCTTGTGTTCTAGGCTACATACTATGATGTTCTCATGTTTTTCTATTCTTTATTCTTTGTGTTTTTGTTGGATGAAAGTTTGATGATATGGTTTTGCATGTATAAAGATTAATGAATGTTACTAATGAGCTAGTAAGCATTCTTTTGATGGTTTAAGAAACTAGTTGCCATTATAGAGTTATTGACCCACTCTTAAATGACCTAGAATTGTTCTATAGTTATTTCATTGTGATGAGGCTTGTTTGGTGTTTTAGAAACTTTATTGAAGTGTTGGTTTTAAGTTTTTGACCTTCTACCACCTTTGGGCTTTTCATTTTTGTTGTGTATTTGGATGTGTATATGATGCATGTAAAATACTCGTCTGGTCGGCCCTCGTCTGGTCGGACCTGGTCTGGTCGGACCCGCTCTGGTCGGATCTCATATGGTCATCTATGGTCTGGTCAGACCTAGTATGGTCGGATCATGACCCCACGTGGTCGGCATGACCTCATGTGGTCGGATCGTGACCTCATGTGGTCGGACCATGACTTCTTGTGATCGGACCAAAGGCCTTTTGTGGTCGGATTATTACTTCATCTGATCGGATCATGTATGTGAGTAATGTTTTGGGTTCAGGTGAAATCTGAATAGATTGTTCATATTAGATATTGAATAATTTACTCGGTATTTTGAAAAAGTTTTGAAATATGATTTCTGCCCCGACCCGCGTTTCCGCTGCTACTGACCCGAAGGTATATGAACCCTTTCAAAATGGTATCAGAGCGAGTCTGATTGTAGGCCCCCTAATATGATTAGCCCTTTAAAATCTTGTTCTCTTGACTTTATACATGCATGTTTTGATCTAATTTGATTAGATTTATGGTGTATGACACTTAGTGGAAAATCCCTAATTAATAAGGTTTAAATGTAATTATGTATTTGATGCAAGTTATATGGTCCGTCTTGTCAATACGGTTTATGAACATTTCTCCGTGACTACATCTGAGACCGTGCCGCTGCTGTGAGGGTGTAGCCGATAGAGATTTATTTATACCGGATGTATATTAGATACTAGATAAATTCAAGCGAAAGCGCAATCCTGAACGTACCCTAGCTGTCAGGGTTACGCAAGTAGCTTGAGTTTATCATTGACGAGTTTAACCTTGGTACGTCTCCTTGTGGGCCTGCTTTAGCAGTCACAACGAGAAACGACCAGGACCAGAAACCCAAAAGTCACTAGTAAGTGATTGAAAAATGAGTTGTCTACCTGATGAATATACGTAGGCGAGATCGTGCCTAAAGGGGGGGGTTTGTGCATTTTGCACTTTCATGGTTCAAAACACATCAAGGCAAAATCCAATCAACCCAATATTTTACATGCATCATATACACATCCAAATACACCATATAAATGAAAAGCCCCAAATTTGGAAGTGGTCTTAAATCCTAATTTTTCAATTTCTTCAAATTGGACAAATTAGACCAAATTGGTTAAATCCAATACTTCAATCATGTTTCTTCCATCCAAATCAAGTCTCAACATAATGAAATAACTATAGATCAAATCTAGGTCATTTAAGAGTGGGTCAACAACTCTAGATTAGCAACAAGGTTCTAAAACCATAAAAGGATGCTTATTACTACACTAGTAACAATCTTCCAACATCATACATGCATTACACCTTCATCAAACTTTCATCCATCAAAAGTAAAAACAATAAAGAATGGAAAAACTTAATAACATCACAAGATGTTGCCAAGAACAAGAGGAACAATTTTCTCTCTAATAGCAAGTTGGAAATTGATGAGCGAAAAATATATCAATATTTACCGCCCCTTTAACTTAATATTTTGTTTAGTTTCTCGGGTTTGATGAACGTTTTGATGTGTTTTAGTTTATTTTGCAGATAAAATAATATTGGGACACAATGAAATCATTTAGGACGAAATGTGGGTCAAATAAGGGCAAAAATTGGACTTGACATATTAATTTTGGAGATTGGAAACTTGAAAGGGCGTTTTAACGAAGTGCAGTTTTGGAAATTCCAGTTTTGTGCATCTGTCGTAATTTGGGCATAACTTCTTACTCCGATATCGGATTGAGCTGATTCAAGTTCCAGATAAAAGAAGACTCAAAGATCTAAAACTTTTAAAGAAAAAATAATTTCGAATTCCGAAGATTTCATACCCGAAATTGATGAACCATCCAGAAGTGTGTTGTGTGTAATTATTAAAGTCACTTTCAATCATTTTCAAAGCAAAAAATAAATTAATAAATAAATAATAAAAATTATCAAATCATCACCAAACATGATAAGAGATTAGTGGAGCAATTAATAATTGATTTGGTGGATTGATTTGATGTGAGGTAAAATTTTGCCTATAAATACCAAGCCATTTCATTTGTAAAATTCATACTTTCTTCTAAGGAATTCCTTAAGAATACTAAGAAGATTGTACCTTGTTTGTTTATTTACAGCTTTAGTAATTAATTTCCGCTTTCGCACTTTCTTTTCTTTACTTTTCAGTTTTTAATTTCGCAGTTTACTTTTACGCACAGTACTTTTCTTTCTTTAATTTTCAGTTTTTGCTTTTCAGTAATTTACTTTCAGCAATTTACTTTCAGCAATTTACTTTTCAGCAATTTACTTTTCAGCAATTTACTTTCAGCAATTTACTTTTCAGCAATTTACTTTTCAGTATTTAATTTTCAGTATTTTACTTTATGTCTTTTATTTTATTTAAATTTTTACTACCCGTAAATATGTGTCGTAACTAAGCCAGTTATCTGGGGTTGTGATGAAATCCAATATCACCGGTTTATAAGAGGTTAGATTATAGCTTGGGTAATATAAAGATTTATTTATTGAGTCTTAATCTTAATTCTTTTTCATTAACTGGCCATTAATAAAATTGAACTGGGAAACTTAAAATGAACTAGACATAGGGATTTTAAGTTTAAGACCTTAGACTCAATAGTCCACGATCTTCCTTGAGGATAGATAACCCTTTAATAGATTTCCTTACAGGATAGACATATACCTGTCGGGCGGGGGTAGCCATAATTGGAACTTAAACTTAATGAATCCAGATAATTTGGTTGACATAGACATATGGTTCAATTGGGTTAAACTGGGTATTTGTGTCTGACCATCGACAGAGGCTTACACATAATTTAGTGTTCCAGGTTAATAAATCAATATATTACCCAACTTTAAGATAACCACTTCATCTTTAAAATGATATTGGAAGAAATCACAACCCTAGATAGTTTTTAATATTGAATTTTCTTAAAACCTACTTTCGAACAATTTTATTTACTTGTTTTAAATTTAGAATCGTCACCATTTCAAATCAATCAAACAACCTGTTAGATACTAGTAATCATTTGACCTCATAAAATTAATAGATTAGATATTAAGTCCTCGTGGGATCGATATTTTTATACTACTTGAACAATACGTGCGCTTGCGTTATACGTGTGTGTTACGCCGGTCAAGTTTTTGGCGCCGTTGCCGGGGACTTATTTATCTTTTACTATTAGTTTAGGGGTTAGATACCTTTACTTATATCTAATTTCTTTTTACTTATTGTCGTTGTTTTCTTGTGTTTCAGGTTTTCAGAAACTACATGAGACGAACCAGAAGCTTTGAACTCCGACCGCTTGACCCGGAAATTGAAAGAACCATCAGACAGTTGAGAAGGGAAAGGCGAGAAGGCCAAGAAGCTTTAGTCAACATGGAACCTGAACCTTTGGAGGTTGCACCACCAATTCCCATTCGGGACAGAACCATTCCGGTGGTTGACAGACTCATTTCCTGTATTGTACTTCCTCCCTTACCAGCAAATGCAAGTGACATCAAAACATGCATCCAGATGATTCAGCAATCAGTGCAGTTTGGAGGAAATGCAACTGAAGATCCCAATGCCCACATCAGCAACTTCCTGGAAGTTTGCGGCACTTTCAATTACAACCGAGAAGCTGAAGAAGCAATGAGACTGCGTGTTTTCCATACTCCTTGAAGGACAGAGCTAAAGCTTGGCTACATTCACTACCAGCAGGTTCCATCACAACTTGGAATACTTTAGCCACCAAATTTCTTGCAAAGTACTTTCCACCAGCCAGAACTGGAAAACTGAGGAATGACATCACATCCTTTGTGCAACAAGACTCAGAAACTCTTTACGAAGCTTGGGAAAGGTACAAAGATTTGCTCCGGAAATGTCCTCACCATGAGATTCCAAAATGGCTTCAAGTCCAAACATTCTATAATGGACTTTCTGGAATAATGAGAACCACAATTGATGCTGCTGCTGGAGGAGCTTTAATGGCAAAAGGAGAAGATCAAGCCTGGGACCTAATCGAAGAAATGGCCAATAATAATTCCTTGTGGCCAACAGAAAGGAGTATGATCCAAAGAATTGCAGGAATTTATGAAGTGGAGCCAATACAGCAGTCAACACCAAGCTGGATCAGATATGCAAATTCATGGAGACTCTTACCACTGGATCCACAAGTTCACCATATGGAGGAGCACCAGAACCAAACAACTTGAAGAGACGGTAAATTATGTCAACAATTTCAACAGACAGTGGAATAATTCATATTCCAACACCTACAACCCAGGGTGGAGGAATCATCCTAATTTTTCATGGAGCAACAATTCAGGGCAAAAGAACAATCCACCACCAGGATTCCAACAGCAGAACTATCCACCACCTGGATTCCAGCAACAGAACAAAGGCCAAGAACAGATAAATGAACCAGGAATAATAAAAGTGTTGAATCAGTTAAAAAAGTACGATGCTATGTTTCAGAGCTAATCAGCTTCCATCAAAGCACTGGAGAATCGAATCGGACAACTAGCCAACGCTCAGAGTTACAGACCGCCATGTAATCTTCCCAGCAACACAGAACCAAATCCAAGGAACCGAGGGAATGAGCAATGTCAAGCTATTACCTTAAAAAGCGGTACTGAGATCAATAAAGATGTTGAAATCAAAGCAACAATTGAGCAAGTTCAAAAAGATGCAGTTCCACAGATGGAGGAAAAAGAAGCAAAGGAAAAAGAACAGATCATTCACCTCCACCTTTCCTCAACGTCTTCAGAAAACAAACTGGACAAGCAGTTTGCTCGATTCCTGGAGGTGTTCAAAAAGCTTCACATCAACATTCCATTTGCAGAAGCCTTGGAAGAAATGCCCAGCTATGTAAAATTCATGAAAGACATTCTTTCAAGAAAACGAAGATTGGGAGACTACGAAACAGTAGCATTAACGGAAGAATGCAGCGCCATCATTCAGAGGAAACTTCCCCCGAAGTTGAAAGATCCTGGCAGTTTCACTGTCCCATGCACCATTGGAGAATATTACATCGGTAAGGCTTTATGTGATTTAGGAGCCAGTGTTAACTTGATGCCTTTCTCTATTTACAGGAAACTGCAGATTGGAGAGAAGCAATGCCTACCTCAGTTTCATTGCAACTTGCTGACCGAACACTCGCATTTCCAAGAGGTGTTGTTGAAGATGTGCTGGTCAAAGTCGACAAACTAATTCTCCCAACAGATTTCATCATCCTTGACATGGAAGAAGACAAAGAAATACCTATCATTCTTGGGAGACCATTCTTAGCTACAGGTAAAACTGTGATTGCTGTGAAAAAAAGAGAACTGACCATGAAAGTGCAGGACCAAGAAGTGACCTTTAATGTTTTTAAAGCCATGAAATTCCCGAGCGATGAAAAGGAAGAAGAATGTTTCAGAGTTGATGTTGTTGATAATATCGTTCAAAATACTGAGCCAAATCCCACAGATACACTTGAAGCTTGCATCACCCACATGACTGACAGCGAGCTAGATGCTGAAATCCTGGAATGTATCAACTACCTTGACAAACCATTCTGATTCAAAGCAACACCACCAGTTGAAAGCTTGGAACTGCCAGAAAGATCGAATCAAGCCTTCGATTGAAGAACCACCACAGTGGAGCTGAAGTTACTTCCGAACTCATCTCAGGTATGCATTTCTTGGAAACTCTTCTGAATTACCTGTTATTATTTCTTCTTCACTAACATTGGAGCAGGAAGAAAAGCTACTGAGAGTATTACGAGAGCACAAGAAGCCATTGGCTGGACTATAGCAGATATTCAAGGCATTAGTCCATCATTTTGTATGCACAAGATCCTGATGAACGATGAGTACAAACCCACAGTGGAACATCAACGGAGACTCAATCCAATCATGAAAGAAGTCGTGAAGAAAGAAATTATCAAATGGTTGGATGCTGGCATCATTTACCCCATATCAGACAGCAGTTGGGTAAGTCCTATGCAGTATGTGCCGAAGAAAAGAGGAATTACTGTGGTTACCAATGAAAAGAACGAGCTGATTCCAACAAGAACGGTGACTGGATGGAGAGTATGCATGGACTACAGAAAGCTAAATAAAGCCACGAGAAATGACCATTTTTCGCTACCATTCATTGACAAGATGTTAGACAGATTGGCGGGACATGAATTCTATTGCTTTCTTGATGGATATTCAGGGTACAATCAGATTGTCATCGCCCCAGAAGATCAGGAGAAAACCACATTTACATGTCCCTATGGTACTTTTGCTTTCCGCGCATGATGCCATTTGGATTATGTAATGCCCCCGCCACCTTTTAGCGTTGCATGATGGCCATATTCTCAGACATGCTGGAGCAGAGTATGGAGGTATTCATGGATGACTTTTCTGTGTTTGGAGATTCTTTTGACCATTGCTTGCAAAATCTGGAACATGTGTTACAAAGGTGCAAAGATACAAACCTGGTACTCAACTGGGAGAAATGTCATTTCATGGTACAAGAAGGCATTATTCTTGGACACCGGATCTCACAAAAGGGAATCGAGGTAGACAAAGCAAAGATTGAAACAATTGAAAAACTACCTCCACCAACATCTGTCAAGGGGTTCGAAGTTTTCTTGGACATGCAGGTTTTTACAGGAGATTTATCAAAGACTTTTCCAAAATTGCAAAACGTCTTTGCAATCTTCTGAAAAGGATGTGCCTTTCAACTTTACCAATGAATGCCAGGAAGCTTTCGAGATCTTAAAACAGAAGCTGGTTTCTGCCCCATCATTGTAGCACCAGACTGGACGATTCCATTTGAAGTGATGTGTGATGCTAGTGATTTTGCTGTAGATGCAGTTTTGGGACAACGTAAAGCAAAGATTTTCCACACCATTTACTACTCCAGCAGAACTCTGAATGAAGCTCAACTCAACTACACAACCACCGAAAAGGAGTTGCTCGCAGTTGTGTACGCTTTTGACAAATTCCGCTCCTATCTGCTGGGTCCCAAAGTGGTGGTCTACACAGATCATTCAGCAATCAAATATCTGATCATGAAGAAAGATGCCAAACCCAGATTGATCCGTTGGATACTTCTTCTACAAGAATTTGACATGGAGATTCGAGACAGGAAAGGGACAGAGAATCAGGTGGCAGATCATCTATCGAGGCTTGAGAATGGAGAAACAGCTGGCGAAGTACTGTCAATCAAAGAAACTTTTCCAGATGAACAGCTATTTGCCATGAAACAACAGGAAGTCCCTTGGTATGCTGACTATGTCAACTACATTGTGTCAGGAAAATGGCCGTTGGAATGGACAACTCAGCAACGGAAGAAGTTCTTCAAAGAAGTCAAGCACTATGTGTGGGATGAGCCGTACCTGTTCAAACGGAGTGCTGATCAATTATTGAGACGATGTGTTCCACATGAGGAGGTCAACAGTGTTTTGCAGCACTGTTATTCATCACCATATGGCGGACACTTCGGCGGAAACAAAACTGCAGCAAAAGTTCTTCAATTAGGTTTGTTCTGGCCCACTCTTTTTAAAGATGCTTATCTTTTTGCTTTTCAATGTGACAGGTGCCAGAGAACGGGAAATATTTCCAGGAGAAACGAATGACCGTTGCAAAATATTCTAGAAGTGGAAATATTCGATGTGTGGGGTATAGATTTAATGGGACCCTTTGTTCCATCATTCGGAAACCTGTACATCCTGGTTGCTATAGACTACGTCTCCAAATGGGTTGAAGCAATTACATTGCCATCCAATGATTCAAAAATGGTGATCAAATTCCTGAAAAAGAACATTTTCACTCGGTTCGGAACACCTCGTGCAATCATCAGCGATGGTGGGTCACATTTCTGCAACAGATACTTCGATGCACTCCTATCCAAATACGGAGTTACTCACAAAGTTGCCACTGCTTACCATCCACAGTCAAATGGACAGGTTGAGGTTTCAAACAGAGAGATCAAAAGAATCTTAGTGATAACCTTTGGATCAACAAGGAGGGATTGGTCAACAAAACTAGATGATGCATTATGGGCCTACCGGACAGCTTACAAGACACCATTGGTATGTCCCCATATCGATTGGTGTTTGGGAAAGCATGCCATCTGCCAGTTGAGCTTGAACACAAGGCGTACTGGGCACTGAAGAAGTTGAATCTTGATTCACAAGCTGCAGGGGAGAAACGACTTCATCAACTCAACGAATTGGAGGAGTTTCGTCTACAGGCTTATGAGAATGCCAGATTATACAAAGAAAAGACAAAGAAATGGCATGACCGAAAAATAGTGCATAGACAGTTGGAACCAAGGCAGCAGGTGTTTATGTACAACTCGAGGTTGAAACTTTTCCCTGGAAAGTTGAAATCTAGGTGGTCAGGTCCATTTGTGATCACTCAAGTTTTACCTTATGGAGCTGTTGAGTTACTGGATCCCAATACCAACAACACATTCAAGGTTAACAGTCAGCGTGTCAAACACTACTGGGGAGAATCATTTGAGCGACAAAAAGAAAGTGTCACACTTTCAGATCCAGCCTAACGTTCAAGAAGTCACGTCTAGCTAACGACTTTAAACTTAGCGCTCGCAGGGAGGCAACCCATGCAATTTTTTATATATTGTTGATTTGGTGTGATTTAATTTGGTGTGTTTAGTTTTTGCAGGTTAAGTCATTTCAGGATGGAAGAAGCTCTAGCAAATCTTCACAAGCAATTTACTTCTCTCCCTCAAAATCTCTGATGAAAGTTTACAAAGCTCGCTTGGAACGGATGAGACTACTAACAATCCATGGTGTTCCTAATGACATTCGTTGGCTAATTGAAGCAAGAGTCCGATTGGCAGGTGAGTCTTCTGACTCATTTATTTCACATCTGCCTGGTTTTGGAAGAAACACATATGCAAAGAAACGTAGAGCTAAGCAAATGGGTGTTTGTTACAAATGTGCACGCTAGAATTGCAATACTCGTTGTCGTTCTTTAGGAATGGTGTCTGATAATCGCGAAAACAAAATTAAATTCATTAGGGATGGCTTGAGTAAGGAGTCTTTAGATGATATATCTTCGACTCTTGAGACGCATCCCAATGGATATGTACATATAGCCATTCGCAAATTACATACACAATTTCAAAAAGAAAGACAACAGTTAAGTCTTGGGAATCTGACTCAAAAAGACCTTGTTTGCCAATTTATAAGAAAATTGGATGGGAAGCTTGTCCCTGACGCATAGACGTCAATCAAGCCGTTACTTTTCTTGTAAATATTATATCTCTTTATCTTTTCTTAATAATTGTAATTTGTTTTGTTATTTTCTTTTATTTTCTCCGACAGGATCCAGACCTTTTTGACTATAACGATATTATTTCGCTACTAATCATCCTCTGGAAGATACTTGTGCTATTTTTACTCACCATTTTCAGGTACTATAAATTCAGCCTGTCATTGCACTTTTGAAGGCATCCAGAATTGAGAAAGAAATACATAAAAAAAAAAATTAGAAGCCACTTCAAGAAGACGAGTTGAAAACATCTGTGTGTTTTGCGGTAGTAGTGTTGGTGTTAAGCCACAATACATAGAAGCAGCACAAGAATTGGGTCGAGTCTTAGCTGCAAGGAATATGCACTTAATATATGACGGAGGCAATCTTGGACTAATGGGGATTGTTTCAAAGGCTGTACAGGAAGGAGGCAGTCACGTTTTGGGAATCATCCCAAAACCCTTGGCAGAAGCAAATCTTATTGGATCATCAAACAGAGATGAACTGATCGTACCAGGTATGTCCGAGCGACTGGTAGAAATGATTAACCGTGCTGATGCTTTTATTGCTTTGCTAGGTGGCTTGGGTACATTGGAGGAAATTTTTATTGTGCTATCTTGGGCGAACCTGATCATACACCAGAAACCAATTGGGCTATTTAACGTTGATGTATTTTATGATTTTCTTTGTGTATTTCTTGATGATGTCCGGAGAAATGGGTTCGTGTCAAAACCTTTGAAAGAACTACTCTTTACTGCCAGAACTGCTCCGGATCTAATAGACCAACTCTTAGCCTATGAACCACAAGTTGACCCTATCCTTTTAAAGATAAATTGGTCCGAGGACGATCGTGGTAAGAGGCGTCGTGTTAATCTGGATCTTAACCTTTATTTTCTTGTTAAATTTCAGCTAACCAGGTACTACCTTCTAAACTCTTCTTCTACTGTTAAAGACATTGGGGACAATGTCTCATTTAGGTTTGGGGGAGGGAATTAGTTGATCAGTACCTTTTTTTTAGTTTGTGTGTTCTTTTTATTTTTAGTCCAAAATTTTTCGAAAAATACAAAAAAAATTGAAAAATTTTCAAAAATTACAAAAATATTTTGCGTTTTTGTGTTTTTATTTTGACTAAAAATGTGAAATTGGTAAGAGATAGCTGAGTAAGGAGTTTCCACTCCTGAGACGTATCTCAAACCTATTTCGAAACAAGTTAATTTTTGTTTATTTCCTTTTGAATTATTTAATTTGTGAATTTTCCATAATACTGATTAAAATGGATCTTCATATGCTCAGTTAGCAGGTATTATCAACATACATAGTAACATACAAACATGAGCTAAAATTGAAAAGTTTGTAATATTCAGTGCTTTAGTTTAATTGGAGGAAGCATCTCAAAAAGTGATGGAGTTAAAAAAGAAAAAAATCTGAGATCCGAGTTATTAAGTTTGTACGGGTGTTTTAACACCTAGTGCCCTAAAGCCAATTGGTTTGGGAGTCACTGGCCCAAAGCTCGCTACATGGATCAAAGATGCTGCAAAAATATATATATCTGAAGTCTGAGTAATTAAGTCTGTAGGGGTGTCTTAACACCTGGTGCCCTAAAGCCAACTGGTTTGGGAGCCACCGGCCCAAAGGTCGTTACATAGATGGAAGGTATTGTATATAAATAAAAAATATAGGAAAAAAGAAAAAAAATCAGAAAAATTATTCCATTGCTGCAAAATGATGTGAATTCTGATAAAACTTTAGGACAAAAATATTACTCTCTTATCAACTACACTTGTGACTGTTGTGGGCAAAAATGAGTTGATTAATATTTTGTCGACTGTGTATATGGAGAATGGTTAAAATAATCGGAGAATTTACTTATTCGGTAATTTAGAATGAAACAAAACAACTATTGACTTGGAGTAGAAGTTTCACATGATTAGTCACTAACTTCTTTATTCTCTTTTCTCTTGTCTTTTTGATTTTATGTGCATTAGTTTTATTAACTTTTTACTTTTGTAAAATGTTTGTGGGTATCTTTGATGTAAACCCTCACGAGACTACAACTCGTCCACTAGGGACACCTAGGGGTTTAAAGGCTTGTTGCATACGCTAAATGAAACCGTGATCCCTACGAAAGTGGCTTAGTTTAATTTTAATTGTTTCTTGTATTTTATTTTGTTGTTTTGCTCGAGGACTAGCAAAATTTTAGGTTTGGGGGTGTGATGAGCGGAAAATATATCAATATTTACCGCCCTTTTAACTTAATATTTTGTTTAGTTTCTCGGGTTTGATGAACGTTTTGATGTGTTTTAGTTTATTTTGCAGATAAAATAATATTGGGACACAATGAAATCATTTAGGACGAAATGTGGGTCAAATAAGGGTAAAAATTGGACTTGACATATTAATTTTGGAGATTGGAAACTTGAAAGGGCGTTTTAACGAAGTGCAGTTTTGGAAATTCCAATTTTGTGCATCTGTCGTATTTCGGGCATAACTTCTTACTCCGATATCGGATTGAGCTAATTCAAGTTTCAAATAAATGAAGACTCAAAGATCTAAAACTTTTAAAGACAAAATAATTTCGAATTCTGAAGATTTCATACCCGAAATTGATGAACCATCCAGAAGTGTGTTCTGTGTAATTATTAAAGTCACTTTCAATCATTTTCAAAGCAAAAAATAAATTAATAAATAAATAATAAAAATTATCAAATCATCACCAAACATGATAAGAGATTAGTGGAGCAATTAATAATGGATTTGGTGGAGCAATTAGTGGAGCAATTAATAATTGATTTGGTGGATGATTTGATGGAGGCAAAATTTTGCCTATAAATACCAAGCCATTTCATTTGTAAAATTCATACTTTCTTCTAGGAATTCCTAAGAATACTAAGAAGATTGTATCTTGTTTGTTTATTTACAGCTTTCAGTAATTAATTTCCGCTTTCGCACTTTCTTTTCTTTACTTTTCAGTTTTTACTTTCCGCAGTTTACTTTTACGCACAATACTTTTCTTTCTTTAATTTTCAGTTTTTACTTTTCAGTAATTTACTTTCAGCAATTTACTTTCAGCAATTTACTTTTCAGCAATGTACTTTTCAGCAATTTACTTTCAGCAATTTACTTTTCAGCAATTTACTTTTCAGCAATTTACTTTTCAGTATTTAATTTTCAGTATTTTACTTTATGTCTTTTATTTTATTTAAATTTTTACTACCCGTAAATATGTGTCGTAACTAAGCCAGTTATCTGGGGTTGTGATGAAATCCAATATACCGGTTTATAAGAGGTTAGATTATAGCTTGGGTAATATAAAGATTTATTTATTGAGTCTTAATCTTAATGCTTTTTCATTAACTGGCCATTAATAAAATTGAACTGGGAAACTTAAAACTAACTAGACATAGGGATTTTAAGTTTAAAACCTTAGACTCAATAGTCCACGATCTTTCTTGAGGATAGATAACCCTTTAATAGATTTCCTTACAGGATAGACATATACCTGTCGGGCGGGGGTAGCCATAATTGTAACTTAAACTTAATGAATCCAGATAATTTGGTTGACATAGACATATGGTTCAATTGGGTTAAACTGGGTATTTGTGCCTGACCATCGACAGAGGCTTGCACATAATTTAGTGTTCCAGGTTAATAAATCAATATATTATCCAACTTTAAGATAACCACTTCATCTTTAAAATGATATTGGAAGAAATCACAACCCTAGATAGTTTTTAATATTGAATTTTCTTAAAACCTACTTTCGAACAATTTTATTTACTTGTTTTTAAATTTAGAATCGTCACCATTTCAAATCAATCAAACAACCTGTTAGATACTAGTAATCATTTGACCTCATAAAATTAATATATTAGATATTAAGTCCTCGTGGGATCGATATTTTTAAACTACTTGAACAATACGTGCGCTTGCGTTATACGTGTATGTTTACGCCGGTCAGAAATACTTACATAAATCCAAGCTTTCTTTGATTTTTCCTTTTCTTTATCTCTAGCTTCTTTTCTTTCTTTTAATGGAGTTTGATAAAGTGTATTAGGTTATTGAAACCCTAAAATAAAAGAAACAATATATACTTGTTCACTTGGTGCCTTGGCCGAATTTGGCCTTAACCAAAACAAGAAATATTAATTTCATTTCATTTGAATTTCATTAAGCCAACTTGTTAAAATATCCAAAAACACTTTAAAGATATTTCTAACAAAGTTAACAAAGGCAACTTAGCCATTAAAACAAATATCTAAATCTTAAGATATTTATATTTTAATTAATTTAATCATTTAACAATTAAATAATTAATTAATTAATTAAATACAAATATATTGAATATATGTATTATATTTACATTAAATATTAATACATACATACATTTATGATATTAGTCAAATATCTCAATTTGACTATTAATTAATGTGTATTTAAATTAATCAAGTATTAAATGTAAATACACAAAAATTAAGGAAATGACTATCGGGTCCCTAAACATGTATTTTGCGTTTAACCTTTAAACGACTTTATAAATAATCAATATTATTTATAAATGTTGCTCTAGTGCTCTACGAGTATATTTCATTATTGAGACTCTCTAGATTCAGGCATATCCGTCACGAAATCCAATTTCGTGTCCATAATTTATCCACCCGTAAATTATGACGATCACGGATAAACTCGCTGAATCATACAGGTCGAGGTCATGGAAAATGTATAATTCCTCCGTCACAGGTATCCGGATATATCTCAGAGATATAGATGTAAACGTCAAATCTTTATGGGGATTATCCAGTCGACTATTCTATTAGCAATCTCAAAAAGAACATTTAGAACTTACTTCTAAATTGTACCACGGGCCCATGGATTTTATCTGATTGCTAATCATATGGACTACCTATGCTCTGATACACAGAACTGACGGATCCTATCTTAATACGCACAGGACACCCTGAGCATCTATCTACACCCAACGAACAGGCGGAGGTCTGATCTTAATAGATCGGTGACGTGACTGCCATCTAAGTGTAGAAGATGTCTCATGTGCCCACAGTGGCATCTCAAGTCTAAGAATCACAAGTGCTACTCAACCCGACAAGATTCTTATGACGTTGGTGTACCATCCATTAAGAATCTTCGGTGAGTCGTTCAGTATTATCCGCTATAAACACCTACACGTCTATACTAGTCTCCAAGACTTATGGTTCATTGAGAAACCATTGGAATCATATATTCCAGTATACGACATGTACCGGTCTCAACGGGTTTACTATACTGACCAAATAATGTAAACCTTGACCAGGAACTGTCTGAAAAATGACAACGTCATGATATAACTCAATGTTAGTTGCGACGCTTTTGCAACTGTACCATGATTAGTCATTCTAAGGTCATTACGTCTTTACCATATTAAAAGATACATTATATTATAGAAACTGCATATATATTATTCAAAATAATAATGTTTTACAGAAGTATTTATAAAGAAATACAACCGGGAATTGGCGCTGTGAGCACCAACCCCAACAAAATTTTTGTCAGAAGGTGGTAATCATAGACAGGTTGAACTTGATGAAGTCCAACCTGAAAACAATGAACCAACGGAGGAACCTGAAGTTCAAGTAGATGAATGACCTTCAACATACATACTTCGTTGGTCAGAAAGGGTATCTAGACCTCTTGAACGCTTGTATTTGATACAAGTAAAGTGTCTAGATGTTCTCTTAGTAGAAGAGACTATCCTTTCACCTATAGAGAATCGATGTTAGACATCGAATCCGTGAAATGGCAAAGTGCCATGAAATCTGAGTTAGACTCAATGCATGAGAATCAAGTTTAGGAATTGGTTCCGCTTCCCGAAGGAATTGTTCCTATCAGTTGTAAATGGGTTTACAAGAGGAAGCGTGGGCCTGACGGTAAGGTTGAAACTTACAAGGCCCGACTGGTAGCAAAAGGTTACACGCACCGACCTGGCGTCTACTACGATGAAACTTTTTCACCAGTAGCAATGCTTAAGTCTATTCGGATTTTGCTTTCTATAGCTGCGTATCATGACTACGAGATTTGGCAAATGGATGTCAAAACAGATTTTCTAAATGGATTTTTTGATAAAGAAATCTATATGGAACAACCGGAAGGTTTTGCATCCAGCGAAAACTCGGGTATGGTATGTAAGCTTAAGAAGTCCATTTATGGACTTAAACAAGCTTCACGAAGTTGGAATCTTTGATTCGACGAGATTATTAGATCGTCTGGTTTTCTCAAGAATTCGAAAGAATCCTGTGTGTATCAGAAGGCCAGTGGGAGCATGGTCATATTTTTAGTCCTATATGTTGATGACATCCTAATCATTGGGAATGATTTAGGTATGTTACAAAGTGTCAAAGCGTACCTCTGTAAGAATTTCTCCATGAAGGACCTGGGAGAAGCTTCATATATTTTAGGGAAAAACTTTATAGAGATAGACAAATGAAGCTGATTGGGTTATCCCAATCAACGTACATAGATAAGATCTTGGAACGATATAATTTTGGTAACTGTAAGACAACAAACATACATGTAGGCACTGCATTTTTTCATAAGGCTCGATGATGAGCCTCGTATGGAGGCACTACCCGATAAGTTGCGGAAGTCGCGGGAAACAGACGTCTGAAGGGAAAATTCAAAAAACAATACCTTGCCAGATTTCATTCGTTTACTTAGCCTCGGGTTCTCTCGATTAATCTCTGTCTTAACTATTAGATTCGGCCCAAGACCCTCCACAACCCACACCAAGCCACACGCCCAAGCCCAAACCAAGCCACACGCCCAAAATCCCCACACCAATCTACACGCCCAAGGCCCACCAAATCCCATCCAAAAAATATTCAACACATTAAACACATGTCTAAATTAAATAAATCAAATCAAATCTCCTTCCTAAATTAAACAAATCTCCTTCCTAAATTAAATAAATCCATTTCCTAAACTAAATAAATCCCCTTCCTAAATTAAACAAATCATTTCCTTATAACAAACTAATTAGATATCCCTCATTATTGCATGATCTTTGTTCTCTTCCCATACAAGGAAAACCCTAGCCCACTCTTATAAAAAGGAACACAATTCAAACCTTTGAACCCTAGAGCTCATACTCACGGCAACTCATGACATGGATGAAAATAAGAAAACCCTAATGGGCTCTCCCTAATCTCTCTCGCCCTTCTCTCTTCTCCTCACTCTCCCTCCACAGCTTCAACATGACGCACCAAGCCAAACCCTAACTCAGCACTCGGCAGCTTCACTCACACTTGGCAGCACACACTCACGCCACTCACACTCGGTAGCACTCACTCACACCACAAACACACACGTATCCTCTTCCTCTCAACACACAACCGTAACAACCCAAAACCTAAACACTCAACCGACAACACATATTACTTGCCTAAACTGCCCACAGTCACCGAACAAAACCATCACAAATAGTAGCCCACACAGCCCCCTAATGACCTAAAATAACAGCCCCTAATGATCCAAAAACAGTCCCCGAACACCCAAAAAAATAATGAACACAGCGGCAAAATAGCTTGTGAAAACAGAGAAAATAGCGAATGGAAACAGTGAACCAG
Source organism: Zanthoxylum bungeanum (assembly GCA_019454045.1). NCBI lineage: Eukaryota > Viridiplantae > Streptophyta > Magnoliopsida > Sapindales > Rutaceae > Zanthoxylum > Zanthoxylum bungeanum. The sequence goes on from SKCR01039778.1 coordinate 75,990, forward strand.
GAAAAAATAGCGGAAACGTTAACCCTTCCGGCGACGTCCCAAAGCACTCCCGAGAAGCGACTTAAAAGGTAAGACCTGAGGGCACCCTTTATTATATTTTGTTGTCCTGGAAACGACATGCTTGGTTGGACGTGAAATACGTCCAACCGGGCATGTGAAGTCCTAAATTGAAAATGGCTAAATACTTTGGCCACATATTTCATTATTTGGCATTTATTTCGCGTTATTTGTCTTTTTACTATTTCACATTTAATTTGGATTTTTGGTTGTTTTATTGTTCCAAATTTATTTTATGTTATTTATCTTTCTTTATTGTTTCGCATGTTTGTCTCTTCGGTTATTTATGGTTATATGCATTATCATGTTTCATGTATGTCATTTGAATCATCTTGCATGTGTTGCATAAGACTTGGTTATACTATTGCATTAACCACTTTATTACAATTGGCATAAGTAAGAGACCGTTCCAAACCCAACGGTTTGAGGTCTTCCCTTGCGAGGGGTGAGTGCGGCCTTAAATCATTTCCCAATTCACACTAGATGGCGACTCCATTTTATTTCTATGGTTTAGTCCCCCGTGGGCTACTCCGTACTCCCGACCGGGCCGCGAGCCCGGGACAACGTCATCGATTTCTGTGTCCTACAATCTGGCGACTCCATTGGGGATAGAGAATCGGCCCCGAAATAATGTCTTGTAATGTTTGTGATTTTTTGCTTTAGTTAACCGTGTCTACAACTAGCTTGGGACCAATGGGTTTAACCAAAGGCATTATTGGAGTTAGACAATGATTTGGTGTCTTCCTTCACTCACTACCTTTTTATAGCCAAAAGGAAAATCTGTGAAGACATCTAGATAATCATCTAAAGCGATGGACTAATTTGGATGATCTGTTCTTTATTCCTGTCACCAAGGCGATAAGAGCCTAAGAGGTAAGGGTATTTAAGAGAGTTTGCTCCACCCTCCCTCTGGGGAATTTTCAATAGAGGAATCCATTTGACAGTTATGCATGTATCGTGAAGTCATTTTCGCTAAGCGGCGGATCGTTATATGGTACCATCACTCGTTGGCACGTACCTTAGGGTATAAAAAAGGTGCGCTCTCTTGTTCGCTCGAACCCTTGAGTGGGGAGACCTAGTTATGGGCAATCCTTCGTAGGCGGGAGCCTTTATCTATACTCCTATAAACCCGCATGTGAACCATAGTTTTATGACCTATAGAAGCTACCCTTTTTGCTTGTGTTTGGGACCATCATCATTTGGATTCAGTTGGACTTCTTGTCATGAGATGTGAACTTGTTGGCCATTTAAACTGGGACGAGTTTGTGTCTTATGGCAATTAGGCCAAAAGCTTCTAAAATATCGATGGGCCACTTTGCCAGAAGCATGAGTCCGATATCCGCACTGGCTTTCATCCAGAAAGGATACGCCTTGTTATGACATATTTGTATAGTTTTGGATGCTTCCAAGTTCATCCCAATTCGTCGTTTCTAGACAATAGCGTGATCCCATAATAGGCTTAGTCCATGTTGGTAATGGGCGGTCTTTGTCTTTTACCGATGGAAAGGGACCAAGGTAGCCGAGGTTCACCCTGTAGCATAGGAGATAGCAATTTTGTGTACCTTGCATCGGTGCATAGAATAAGCCATACTTAGAACAAAAAATAGGCATACCACGAGGGTGGGAGGAATAAGGTCGGAAGAATATATTTTGTTTGATTACCTCACGTGTTTTATATATTCCATGCATCGCACGCATACAAGTACCATGCTGACTCGTAGTTAAAAGCCATCATAGATTTCCGTCTGGTTAGAGAGGAAGGAAGGCTCGTCAAAAGACCATTAGCGGACATGAGTGAGTCAGATAACGAGGGTTCTCGCATGGATCAGCTAGAGACTAATCTCACCAAGATTACCGAGCAGTTTCAAGCTTTGACCGCCGCAGTGGCCAATATGGCTGTGCCCCGCGCAGGCAGAATGGAAAACAATGAGAACATTAGGCGTGAGGAGCCTCCGAATAGGATGAGTGATGAGATCCCTGTTTTTGATGATGACATGACTGAGTATACCGCGGGAAGGGTAGCCGGGTCTTAGGCTGAGTTTCAGAAACTCAGGGATCAGGTAGAGTCAGTTACCCGTAAGCTGAAGGGTAAACATGAAGATTTGTTAGATTACGATGTGATGACTTTTGAGGAGCAGCTGCCCTCTCAGTTCAAGATGTCAGACATAGCCAAGTTCAATGGGAACGGGGATCCGATGGTCCATCTCCGACAGTATGTTTCTGTGATGATTTCAGTGGGTCTATCAAAGCGTCAGGTTCAGAAGATGTTCGGGATGTCACTAGAAGGGGCGCCCGTGGAATGGTATCATGGCCTGAAGAGAAAGGTCAAGGATGATTGAAGGGCATTAGCAAAAGCCTTTCTGAAACAGTATGTCACAGATTTGGAGATCGAATTGTCGTTTCGCGACTTGGAGAATACCAAACAGAAGCCGGATGAGAGCTTCAAGGATTATGTTGATCGCTGGAGGAGCCAGCTTCTGAAGATGCAAACTCGGCCCTCGGAGAAAGACCAGATCAAGATGATCATCAAGGGTGCTAAGCCATCTATTTATGGCAAGCTGAGGAGGATGACCTCTATGATTGGTGACTTTCGACAGTTGAGGGAGACTGTTATGGACATTCAGAAGGAGAAAGCTGAGAATAGGAAGTTCTATGGCCAGAATAGAAGGACTATTGGGGGGCCTTCTGAGACTAAGCCCGCTACTGCTAAGGTCGCTGCCATAAAAAATAGGCGATTCTCCAACATTGGTAAACATTTGTCAAAGGTGTTTGAAAAGCTGAAAATGCAAGGATTCCTAAAACCTTTAGAACCTAGACCATTTCCAAACCATATGCCACCTCACCTCAACCTAAACCTGTACTGTTACTTCCATCAAGAAAAATGCCATGACACCGACAACTGTGCCAGCCTTAGGCATGAGATCCAAAACCTCATTGACGCCCATAAAATACCCGATCCAGAAAAAGAACAACCCAACACACACAGAAACCCTCTACCTAACTACCACTATGTTCCACCACCACCTACATGATCAACTCTGGCCTACCCGAAACCTTTGTCCTCCAAACTCTCAACCACCAAGCTTCTTGCATGGCGATAAGGGATGGCAGCAGTGAAGAACCATAGGCTGAAGAAGAAGACAATGCTGCAGACGATGAAGATGTTTTCCCTGGTTTATTTGATTGCAATCCTATATTTTTAATAATAAAGACATTGATTTTTGCCTACTTGTTCTAGTTTTTTCCTCAATAGTTAAGTGTGAGTCTGATGATGAAATTGTTTGCTTTAGAGTGAAACCTTAGAAACGATAAGTGTGAGAGGTACCATCATCCGATATTTTGAGTAGTTGATCTTGACTATACTCACGAGCACTTAATTATAGGATCTTAACAGTGAAAGCCGGAGTAGTCGGCAATGTGACTAGTTGAAGAGATTTCGGATCGATGAATGACCACTCGCTTAGATGTCCATCCTGACTTACTTGTGTTACGATATGTGGTATGGTTGGAAACAAAAGAAAAGTCTCTAAAGAAGAAAATATAAACCACCTATAACCGATAAGTGTGAAGAACCCCATGGGCGAGTATTAGGACCACCATGAGGAGAAATGCTACCTTAAAGGGTAGGTGTGTTGAAAAAAAAAAGAGAAAAAAAAGAGAAATAAAAGAAAAGAGACGAAAGTAAAGAAAAAGAAAACCATATTATATTTAGTACAGAGAAGTAATTACAGAGCATGATCAAGACATCTAGGTTGGTTTGACCCCTCGATCCCATTCTTTGAAACAAAATCATTGAGTTGGCTTACCCAAGGATCAAGCTGTAAAAGAACCTTATCACACACACACTTTGAGTCTGGTTCTGATCATCAATTCAAACGGTCAGATTTGAGTTTCAACGAGCACTTTGAAGGCTCTCTGGTTTCGACACTGAGCATCCTTTGAGTGCAATAATATGTACAACTATTGGGACTATCTCATAAAAGAGAGTAATATGGTATAACAGTACGGAACACCGCATCAAATGATCTACTTTGGCTGAGTGCAAGTAACGAAGAAAAAAAAGATAAACCAAGACTGGGGGGACCAGTCTACCACCCCGCGAATAAGGGATATATCGAGAATTTGAGCCATGAGACGAAAGAGAACTGAACAATCACCAGAAGAGAACTGGCAGAAAGAAACTGTAAGCATGCCCAGGGGGCGACCAGAGACATTTGCAGGCGAATGGCACCAATGAGCACAAGGAAGGCCTAACCCATCGGAATAGGAAATGCATCCATGCATACATGAATACACGTCACATACATTTTTTGTTTTGTTTTTGTTCGCAGGTTTTGAAGAAAAGGAAAAAGGCGGCAAAGACAAGCACCATCGGGAATGAATCCCAGGGTCGAGGCCCACAGTATCAGCAGTTTCGGGAATGAATCCCAGGGTCGAGGCCCTCATTATCAACAGCATCGGGAATGAATCCCAAGGTCGAGGCCCACATTATCAGCAGCATCGGGAATGAATCCCAGGGTCGAGGCCCACATTATCAGTAGTTTCGGGAATGAATCTTAGGGTCGAGGCCTACTTTATCAGCGGTTTCGGGAATGAATCCCAGGGTCGAGGCCCACACTATCAGCGGTTTCAGGAATCAATCCCAGTATCGAGGCCCACACAATCTACACAGTTCGGGAACAAAGCCCAAATTCAGCAAAGTTAGTGAACAAAGCCCACATTCAGCAAAGTCAAGGAACAAAACCAACACATTCAATACAGCTCGGGAATAATGCCTATGGAACAAATCCCACATTCAACACAGTTCGGGAACAAAGCCCACATGTGGTTCGGGAACAAAGCCCAGGGGTCAAAAGCACATCGTCGTCACATTCAGCACATTTAGGAACAAAGCCCACTCTTTACACAGCTCGGGAACAAAGCTCACATGTGGTTCGGGAACAAAGCCTAAGTGTCAAAAGCACCTTGCCATCACATTCAACACAGTTCGGGAACAAAGCCCACTTTCTACACAGTTCGGGAGCAAAGCCCACACTCTACACAGTTCCGGAACAAAGCCCACATTCAGTACAGCTCGGGAACAAGCCCACTTTCTACATAGTTCGGGAACAAAGCCCACTCTCTACACAGTTCGGGAAAGAAACCCCCCATCAACGTAGTTCGGGAACAAAGCCCAAGGAATAAAGCCCACAATCAACAGTTCTGGAACAAAGCCCAGGGAATAAAGCCCACAATCAATTTAGTTCGGGAATAAAGCCCGCACACACAACATGGTTCGGGAATGGACTGCAACTATCACAACAGCAATGCCTCAAGAATGAGGCTCAGCAAGCCGGGAATGGCACTTCGGGAATGGAGTATGGTTCGGAAGTGGATCACAACTATCACATTAGCGACGCCTCGCGAATGAGGTTTAGCATGCCGGGAATGGCACTATGGGAATGGAGCATGGTTCGGAAGTGGACCACAACTATCAAATCAGCGACGCCTCGGGAATGAGGTTTAGCATGCCGGGAATGGCACTCCGGGAATGGAGCATGGTTCGGAAGTGGACCACAACTATCACTTCAGCGATGCCTTGAGAATGAGGTTGAGCATGCCGGGACTGGCGCTCCGGGAATGGAGCATGGTTTGGGAATGGACTAGAGGTCGAAGCACCTCACCACCAGATCAACTCAGTTTGAAGCATCTCAGAACAGCAAGTCAGGTAGCAACTGGCGAGCCAAGTAAGTAAAAATGCATGCATAACTTTGATAGGATTGTCACTGTCACACACTGCACAAGTCCCATCAAAGTGGGGGCGACAGTAGGCACTTCATTTTTGCATAAGACCCGATGATGAGCCTCGTATGGAGGCACTACCCAAAGTTGTGGAAGTCGCGGGAAATGGACGTCGGAAGGGAAAATTCAAAAATCAATACCTTGCCAGATTTCATTCGTTTGCTTAGCCTTCAGTTCGCTCGATTAATCTCTGTTTTAACAATTAGATTCGGCCCAAAACCCCCCACAAACCACACCAAGCCACACGCCCAAGCCCACACCAAGCCACATGCCCAGCCCACACCAAGCCACACGCCTAAAATCCCCACACCAATCTACACGCCCAAGGCCCACCAAATCCCTTCCAAAAAATATTCAACACATTAAACACATGTCTAAATTAAATAAATCAAATCAAATCTCCTTCCTAAATTAAACAAATCTCCTTCCTAAATTAAATAAATCCATTTCCTAAACTAAATAAATCCTCTTCCTAAATTAAACAAATCATTTCCTTATAACAAACTAATTAGATATCCCACATTATTACATGATCTTTGTTCTCTTCCAATACAAGGAAACCTGGCCCACTCTTATAAAAAGGAACACAAACCAAACCTTTGAACCCTGGAGCTCATACTCAAGGCAACTCACGGCATGGATGAAAATAAGAAAACCCTAATGGCATCTCCCTAATCTCTCTCGCCCTTCTCTCTTCTCCTCACTCTCCCTCCACAGCTTCAACACGACGCACCAAGCCAAACCCTAACTCAGCACTCGGCAGCTTCACTCACACTTGGCAGCACACACTCACGCCACTCACACTCGGCAACAATCTCTCACACCACAAACACACACGTATCCTCTTCCTCTCAAATACACACACTGTAACAACCCAAAAACCTAAACACTCAAGCGACAACACATATTACTCGCCTAAACTGCCCACAGTCACCGAAAAAACCATCACAAATAGTAGCCCACACAGCCCCCTAATGACCTAAAATAACAGCCTATAATGACCCAAAAATAATCTGCGAACACCCTAAAAAATAGTAACACACATCGGCGAAATAGCGGGCGAAAATAGAGAAAACAGCGAGTGGAAACAGCGAACCAGTGAACCAGAAAAAAAATAGCGGAAACGTTAACCCTTCCGGCGACGTCCCAACGCACTCCCGTGAAGCGACTTAAAAGGTAAGACCTGAGGGAACCCTTTATTATATTTTGTTGTCCTGGAAACGACATTCTTGGTTGGACGTGAAATACGTCCAACCGGGCATGGCGAAGTCCTACATTGAAAATTGCCAAATACTTTGGCCACATATTTCATTATTTGGCATTTATTTCGCGTTATTTGTCTTTTTACTATTTCGCATTTATTTTGATTTATGGTTGTTTTATTGTTCCGTATTTATTTTGTGTTATTTATCTTTCTTCATTGTTTCACATGTTTGTCTCTTTTGTTATTTATGGTTATATGCATTATCATGTTTCATGTATGTCATTTGAATCATCTTGCATGTGTTGCATAAGACTTGGTTATACTATTGCATTAATCACTTTATGACAATTGGCATAAGTAAGGGACCGTTCCGAACCCCACGATTTGAGGTCTTCCCTTGCGAGGGGTGAATGCGGCCTTAAATCATTTCCCAGTTCACACTGGGTGGCGACTCCATTTTATTTCTCTCCGTTTACTCCCCCGCGGGCTACTCCCGACCGGGCCTCGAGCCCGGACAAAGCGTCACCGATTTCTGTGTCCTACAGTCTGGCGACTCCACTAGGGATAGAGAATCGGCCTCGAAATAATATCTTGTAATATTTGTGATTTTTTGCTTTAGTTAACCGTGTCTACAAGTGGGTTGGGACCAAAGGGTTTAACCAAAGGCATTATTGGAGTTAGACAATGATTTGGTGTCTTCCTTCACTCACTACCTTTTTATAGCCAAAATTAAAAGTTGTGAAGACATCTAGATAATCATCTAAAGCGATGGACTAATTTGGATGATCTGTTGTTTATTCCTGTCACCAAGGCGATAAGAACCTAAGAGTTAAGGTTATTTAAGAGAGTTCGCTTCACCCTCCCTCTGGGGAATTTTCAATAGAGGAATCCATTTGACAGTTATGCATGTATCGTGAAGTCGTTTTCGCTCAAAACGGTGGATCATTATATTGTACCATCACTCGTTGGCACATACCTTAGGGTATAAAAAAGGTGCGCTCGCTTGGTCGCTCGAACCCTTGAGTGGGGAGACCTAGTTGTGGGCAATCCTTCACCGGCGGGAGCCTTTATATATACTCTTATAAACCTGTATGTGAACCATAGTTGTATGACCTATAGAAGCCACCATTTTTGCTTGTGTTTGGGACCATCATCATTTGGATTCAGTTGGACTTCTTGTCATGAGATGTGAACTTGTTGGGCCATTTAAACTGGGACGAGTTTGTGTCTTATGGCAATTAGGCCAAAAGCTTCTAAAATATCGATGGGCCACTTTGTGTTTGGGCCCCCTATCATTTGAAGTTGTTTAGCCACGTTATTGCAAAAGTGTAAACCTGTTGGGCCTTTTTCAACTGGGACAAGTTTACACCTCGCGATAATATGATTGAATGCTTTGAAATGATAATGGGCCAACTTGTATGAGACCTTGATAGGTTTAGAAAATCCAAACATGATCCAAATATGCCAGAAACATGAGTCTGATATCCGCACTGGCTTTCATCCAGAAAGGATACGCCTTGTTATGACATATTTGTATAGTTTTGGATGCTTCCTAGTTCATCCCCATGACCACGGTTGCCGAAAGCCCAATTTGTCATTTCTAGATAATGGCGTGATCCCATAATAGGCTTAGTCCATGTTGGTAATGGGCGGTCTTTGTCTTTTACCGATGGAAAGAGACCAAGGTAGCCGAGGTTCACCCCGTAGCATAGGAGAGAGCGATTTTGTGTACCTTGCATCGGTGCATAAAATAAGCCATATTTAGAACCAAAAATAGGCATACCACGAGGGTGGAGGAATAAGGTCGGAAGGATATATTCTGTTTGATTACCTCATGCATTTTATATATTCCATACATCACACACACGCATACACATACTGACCGGCGTAAACACACACGTATAACGTAAGCGCACGTATCGTTCAAGTAGTATAAAAATATCGATCCCACAAGACTTAATTCCTACTGTTGTTATTAATTGTTGAATCTATTATTTAGAATATCTAATTATAGGAAAGAGAGATTGATGGCTTTTGATAGTTGAATGTGGTTTTGCAATAAAATAAAAACAGACTCAAAAGAAAATACTAAGGAAAATAAAAGAAAGACTCAAGGATCTAGGGTCGTGACTCCACACAATATTACTAAAAAGATGAATTGACTCTATTATTTATGTGTAATAAATTAATTTGCTAACCTGAACACGATGATATGCAAAAGCCTCTTCGATGGTCAGACGCAAATACCCAGTATAACCCAATTGAACCATATTCCTATGTCAACCAAATTACCTGGATTCATTAAGATTAAGTTCCAATTATGGCTACCCACGCCCGACAGGTATATCCTATCCTGTAAGGAAATCTATTAAAGGGTTATTTATCCTCAAGGAAGATCGTAGGCTATTGAATCTAAGGCTGAAACCTAAAATCCCTATGTCTAGTTCATTTTAAGTTTACCATATCAATCTTATTGGTGATCAGACAACAAGAAGCATTAAGCTTAAGACTCAATAAACAAACTAAAGAATTACCAATAAAAAGAAAATCAATTATTAAGCCTAGTAATATTGTGTTTCATCACTTCCCTAGAATAAAATAAAATGCTGGGGTTAGATGATCCACTTTTAGAAATCTCAAATTATTATAATATGAAAATTGCCAGTATTATCTAATTAAGTTGAACCAGCCATAAAGGCGGTATTATTATTTATCCATAAACCAGCCATATAGGCGGTAATTATCTGTCACCTAAAGACCAGCCATATAGGCGGTGTCACATTATGTTACATAATTAAAACCAGCCATTAAGGCAGAATCAACTCTTAATTCATATTACTATTTCCATATTATAATTAAAGCGAGATTAATCTACCTTAACTATTTATAATTTAGAAATCTCCATTATTATAATATATAAATCTGTGTGATATTTACCAACCAGCCATATAGGCGGTATCCTGATTAAGTCAAGTTAATAATTAATACCAACCGACCAATCAGGCGGTATCCTCATTAAGTCAGGTTAAAACCAGTTTAAAAATAATTACCAACCAACCAATATGGCGGTATCCTTGTTAAGTCAGGTTTTAAATAATTTATATATTATAATTAAGGGAGATTAATCTAAATTATAAAAGTAAAAAAAGCTTCACCTTTACCCCAGCAGAAATTTAACTACAAAACATAAAGGAAAATAGAAGAAGAAAAAAAACTATTATATTTGAAAACTAGATTCAATCCTCTAAATACAGGGAAAAGCTCCCAAGGAAAGCACACCAAATGAAGTGAAGAAGGCCTGAATTTATAGGCAAAATCGGCTTCTGGCATCGCGACTCCAAGCTCCCCACGTCGCGACGTTGGACATTGTCGACGTGGCACGCTCTGGTTCGTCGGCTCAGATTCTGGATAAGGTGATAAGATGACACGTGGCAAGGTGGTTGGGATCTCAATTATTGTGACACATGGCGGCTTCTGATTGGTCAGCTCAGATTCTTATCCACCACGTGTCAGATACGAATAAGTTGGTCAATAATTGGTGCTGACGTGGCGCTGACATGGCGACACGTGACAAAGTGACGGTCGGCACATAGAATTGCGACACGTGGCACACTGTGATTGGTTGATGATGATGTGGCAATGACGTGGCAGTTTGACTCGGTCAATTGGTGATGTGGATGATGACGTGGCTGACAGGTAGAGTGACACGTGGCGACACATGGCGATGGTGACTGTCGGCACCGTAGGATGATGACATGTGGCACGACGCATGTTAGCAGATCGGCTGTGATGGTGACACGTGGCACGGCGCACGTTAGCAAAGTCAAACTTTTCTCAGATTCTGATTTGTGGACCCGGCGCACGTTAGGTGTCGCGATGCCAAGGGCTTGCGCGTTGCGACGCGTCCAAATTACCAAAATGCCTTTTTTGCCAATTTTCACTGTTTTGCTCCAAATCACCTCCAGAATGTCCTGAAACTTTATTTATCTACAAAATAACACAAAACACATCAAAATATTCACAAGACTCAAGAAACTATACAAAATATTTGGTTAAATGAGTGGGAAATAGTGATATAATACCACTCATCACATACCATGTTGACTCGTAGTTTAAAACCATCATAGATTTCCGTTGGGTTAGAGAGGAAGGAAGGCTCGTCAAAAGACCGTTAGCGGACATGAGTGAGTCAGATAACGAGGGTTCTCGCATGGATCAGCTAGAGACTAATCTCACCAAGATTACCGAGCAGTTGCAAGCTTTGACCGCCGCTATGGCCAATATGGCAGTACCCCGCGCAGGAGGAACGAAAAATAATGAGAATGTTAGACGTGAGGAGCCTCCGAACAGGATGAGTGATGAGATCCCCTTTTTTGATGATGACATGGCTGAGTATGCCGCGGGAAGGGTAGCCGGGTCTCAGGCCGAGTTGCAGAAACTCATGGATCATGTAGAGTCAATTACCCGTAAGCTGAAGGGTAAACATGAAGATTTGTTAGATTACGATGCAAGACTTTTGAGGAGCAGCTGCCCTCTCAGTTTAAGATGCCCGACATAGCCAAGTTCAACGGGAATGGGGATCCGAGGGTCCATCTCCGACAGTATATTTCTGTGATGAGTTCAGTGGGTCTGTCAAAGCGTCAGGTTCAGAAGATGTTTGGGATGTCACTAGAAGGGGCGCCCGTGGTATGGTATCATGGACTGGAGAGAAAGGTCAATGATGATTGGAGGGCATTAGCAGAAGCCTTTCTGAAAAAGTATGTCAGGGATTTGGAGATCGAACTTGTCGCTTCGTGACTTGGAGAATACCAAACAGAAGTCGGATGAGAGCTTCAAGGATTATGTGGATCGCTGGAGGAGCCAGCTTCTGAAGATGCAGACTCGGCCCTCGGAGAAAGACCAGATCAAGATGATCATCAAGGGTACTAAGCCCTCTATTTACGGCAAGCTGAGGAGGATGACCTCTATGATTGGTGACTTTCAACAGTTGAGGGAGACTGTTATAGACATTCAGGAGGAGGAAGCTGAGAATAGGAAGTTCTATGGCAGGAATAGAATGACTATTGGGGGGCCTTCTGAGACCAAGCCCGCTACTGCTGAGTTCGCTGCCATAAAAAAATAGGCGATTCTCCAACCTTGGTAAACCTTTGTCAAAGGTGTTTGAAAAGCTGAAAATGCAAGGATTCCTAAAACCTTTAGAACCTAGACCATTTCCAAACCATGTGCCACCTCACCTCAACCTAAACCTGTATCGTTAATTCCATCAAGAAAAAGGCCATGACACCGACAACTGCGCCCGCCTTAGGTATGAGATCCAAAACCTCATTGACGCCAATAAAATACCCGATCCAGAAAAAGAACAACCCAACACACACAGAAACCCTCTACATAACTACCACTCTGTTCCACCACCACCTACATGATCAACTCCGGCCTACCCGAATCCTTTGTCCTCCAAACTCTCAACCACCAAGCTTCTTGCATGGGGATAGGGGATGGCAGCAGTGAAGAACCATAGGCTGAAGAATAAGATAATGTTGCAGACGATGAAGATGTTTTCCCTGGTTTATTTGATTGCAATCCTACATTTTTAATAATAAAGACATTGATTTTTTGCCTACTTGTTCGAGTTTTTTCCTCAATAGTTAAGCTTGAGTCCGATGATTAAATTGTTTGCTTTAGAGTGAAACCTTTGAAACGATAAGTGCGAGAGGTACTCTCATCCGATATTTTGAGTAGTTGATCTTGACTAGACTCGCGAGCACTTAATTATAGGATCTTAACAGTGAAAGCCGGAGTAGTCGGCAATGTGACTAGTTGAAGAGATTGCGGATCGATGAATGACCACTCGCTTAGATGTCCATCCTGACTTACTTGTGTTACGATATGTGGTATGGTTGGAAACAAAAGAAAAGTCTCTAAAGAAGAAAATATAAACCACATATAACCGATAAGCGTGAAGCTACCGATGGGCGAGTATTAGGACCACCATGAGGAGAAATGCTACCTTAAAGGGTAGGTGTGTTGAAAAAAAAAAGAGAAAAAAGAGAAAGAAAAGAAAAGAGACGAAAGAAAAGAAAAAGAAAACCATATTATATTGAGTACGGAGAAGTAATTACAGAGCATGATCAAGACATATAGGCTGGTTTGACCCCTCGATCCCATTCTTTGAAACAAAATCATTGAGTTGGCTTACCCAAGGATCAAGCTGTAAAAGAACCTTATCACACACACACTTTGAGTCTGGTTCTGATCATCAATTCAAATGGTTAGATTTGAGTTTCATCGAGCACTTTGAAGGCTCTCTGGTTTCGACACTGAGCATCCTTTGAGGGCAATAATATGTACAACTATTGAGACTATCTCATAAAAGAGAGTAATATAGTATGACAGTACGGAACACCGCATCAAATGATCTACTTTGGCCGAGTGCAAGTAATAAAGAACAAAAAGATAAACCAAGACTGGGGGGACCAGTCTACCACCCCGCGAATAAGGGATATATCGAGAACTTGAGCCATGAGACAAAAGAGAACTGAACAATCACCAGAAGAGAACTGGTAGAAAGAAACTGTAAACATGCCCAGGGGGCGACCAGAGACATTTGTAGGATAATGGCACCAAGAAGCACAAGGAAGGCCTAACCCATCGGAATAGGAAATACATACACGCATTTTTTGTTCTCGAGTTTTGAAGAAGGAAAAGGCGGCAAAGACAAGCAGCATCGGGAATGAATCCCAGGGTCGAGGCCCACAGTATCAGCAGTTTCAGGAATGAATCCCAGGGTCGATGGCCACATTATCAGTAGCATCGGGAATGAATCCCAAGGTCGAGGCCCACATTATCAGCAGCATCGGGTATGAATCCCAGGGTCGAGGCCCACATTATCAGCAGCATCGAGAATGAATCCCAGGGTCGATGCCCACATTATCAGCAGTATCAGGAATAAATCCCAGGGTCGAGGTCCACATTATCAGCAGTATCGGGAATGAATCCCAGGGTCGATGCCCAAATTATCAGCAGTATCGGGAATGAATCCCAGGGTCGATGCCCACATTATCAGCAGTTTTTGGGAATGAATCCCAGGATCGAGGCCCACATTATCAGCAGTTTGGGGAATGAATCCCAGGGTCTAGGCCCACATTGTCAGCAGTTTCGGGAATGAATCTCAGGGTCGAGGCCCATATTATCAGCAGTTTTAGGAATGAATCCCAAGGTCGAGGCCCACACTATCAGTGGTTTTGGGAATGAATCCCATGGTCGAGGCCCACACAATCTACACAGTTCGGGAATAAAGCCCACATTCAGCAAAGTCAGGGAACAAATCCCACATTCAGCAAAGTCAATGAACAAAGCCCACACATTCAATACAGATCGAGAATAAAGCCCACAGGTGGTTCGGGAACAAAACCCATGGGTCAAAAGCACCTAGCCATCACATTCAGCACAATTTGGGAACAAAACCCACTCTCTACACAGCTCGGGAACAAAGCCCACATGTGGTTCGGGAACAAAGCCAAGGGGTCAAACGTACCTCGCCATCACATTCAACACAGTTCGGGAACAAAGCCCACTTTCTACACAGTTCAGGAACAAAGCCCACACTCTACACAGTTCGGGAACAAAGCCCAGGGAACAAAGCCCACATTCAGTACAGCTCGAGAACAAAGCCCACTTTCTACATAGTTCGGGAACAAAGCCCACTCTCTACACAGCTTGGGAACAAAGTCCACAGTCAGCTTAATTCGGGAACAAAGCCCACAGGTGGTTCGGGAACAAAGCCCAGGGGTCAAAAGCACCTCCCCTTCACATTCAGCACAGTTCGGGAACAAAGTCCAGGGAAAAAATCCCACTCTCTACACAGCTCGGGAACAAAGTCCACAGTCAGCTCAATTCGGGAACAAAGCCCACATGTGGTTCGAGAACAAAACCCAGGGGTCAAAAGCACCTCGCCATCACATTCAACACAGTTCGGGAACAAAGCCCAATTTCTACACAGTTCGGGAACAAATCCCACGCTCTACACAGTTCGGGAAAAAAGCCTAGGGAACAAAGCCCACATTCAGTATAGCTCGGGAACAAAGCCCACTTTCTACACAGTTCGGGAACAAAGCCCACTCTCTACACAGTTCGGGAACAAAGCCCACCATCATCGTAGTTCGGGAACAAAGCCCGGGGAATAAAGCCCACAATCAACAGTTCTGGAACAAAGCCCAGGGAATAAAGCCCACAATCAATTTAGTTCGGGAATAAAGCCCGCACACACAACATGGTTCAGGAATGGACTACAACTATCACATCAGCAACGCCTCGAGAATGAGGTTCAGCAAGCCGGGAATGGCGCTCCGGGAATGGAGCATGATTTGGAAGTGGACCACAACTATCACATCAGCGACGCCTCAGGAATGAGGTTTAGCATGCCGGGAATGGCGCTCTAGGAATGGAGCATTGTTGGGAAGTGGACCACAACTATCATATCAGCGACGCCTCGGGAATGAGGTTTAGCATACCGGGAATGGCGCTCCAGGAATAGAGCGTGGTTCGAAAATGGACCACAACCATCACATCAGTGACGCCTCGGGAATGAGGTTGAGCATGCCGGGAATGGCACTCCAGGAATGGAGCATGGTTTGGGAATCAACCAAGGGTCGAATCACCTCACCACCAGATCAACTCAGTTTGAAGCATCTCAGAACAGCAAGTCAGGTAGCAGCTGGCGAGCTAGGTCAGTAAAAATGCATGCATAACTTTGATAGGATTTTCACTGTCACACACTGCACAAGTCCCATCAAAGTGGAGGCAACTGTAGGCACTGCATTTTTGCATAAGGCCCGATGATGAGCCTCGTATGGAGGCACTACCTGATAAGTTACGGAAGTCACGGGAAACAGACGTCAGAAGGGAAAATTCAAAAATCAATACATTGCCAGATTTCATTCGTTTACTTAGCCTCAGGTTCGCTCGATTAATCACTGTCTTAACTATTAGATTCAGCCCAAAACCCCCCACATCCCACAGCAAGCCACACGCCCAAGCCCACACCAAGCCATACGCCCAAGCTCACACTAAGCCACACGCCCAAAATCCCCACACCAATCTACACGCCCAAGGCCCACCAAATCCCATCCAAAAAATATTCAACACATTAAACACATGTCTAAATTAAATAAATCAAATCAAATCAAATCTCCTTCCTAAATTAAACAAATCTCCTTCCTAAATTAAATAAATCCATTTCCTAAACTAAATAAATCCCCTTCCTAAATTAAACAAATCATTTCCTTATAACAAACTAATTAGATATCCCTCATTATTGCATGATCTTTGTTCTCTTCCCATACAAGGAAAACCCTAGCCCACTCTTATAAAAAGGAACACAATTCAAACCTTTGAACCCTAGAGCTCATACTCACGGCAACTCATGACATGGATGAAAATAAGAAAACCCTAATGGGCTCTCCCTAATCTCTCTCGCCCTTCTCTCTTCTCCTCACTCTCCCTCCATAGCTTCAACATGACGCACCAAGCCAAACCCTAACTCAGCACTCGGCAGCTTCACTCACACTTGGCAGCACACACTCACGCCACTCACACTCGGTAGCACTCACTCACACCACAAACACACACGTATCCTCTTCCTCTCAAACACACAAACCGTAACAACCCAAAACCTAAACACTCAACCGACAACACATATTACTCGCCTAAACTGCCCACAGTCACCGAACAAAACCATCACAAATAGTAGCCCACACAGCCCCCTAATGACCTAAAATAACAGCCCCTAATGATCCAAAAACAGTCCCCGAACACCCCAAAAAATAATGAACACAGCGGCAAAATAGCTTGTGAAAACAGAGAAAATAGCGAATGGAAACAATGAACCAGGAAAAAAATAGCGGAAACGTTAACCCTTCCGGCGACGTCCCAAAGCACTCCCGAGAAGTGACTTAAAAGGTAAGACTTGAGGGCACCCTTTATTATATTTTGTGTCCTGGAAACGGCATGCTTGGTTGGACGTGAAATACGTCCAACAGGGCATGCGAAGTCCTATATTGAAAACGGCCAAATACTTTGGCCACATATTTCATTATTTGGCATTTATTTCGCATTATTTGTCTTTTTACTATTTCACATTTAATTTGGATTTATGGTTGTTTTATTGTTCCGTATTTATTTTATGTTATTTATTTTTCTTCATTATTTTGCATGTTTGTCTCTTCGGTTATTTATGGTTATATGCATTATCATGTTTCATGTATGTCATTTGAATCATCTTGCATGTGTTGCATAAGACTTGGTTATACTATTGCATTAATCACTTTATTACAATTGGCATAAGTAAGGGACCGTTTCGAACCCAACGGTTTGAGGTCTTCCCTTACGAGGGGTGAGTGCGGCCTTAAATCATTTCACAATTCACACTGGGTGGCGACTCCATTTTATTTCTCCAGTTTAGTCCCCCGCGGGCTACTCCGTACTCCCGATCGGGCCGCGAGCCCGGGACAGCATTCACCAATTTCTGTGTCCTACAATACCGTTCAGACATGGGATTCATCTTTCGAAGAAGATGAGTCCACAAACAGAAGATGAGAAGGTTACATTGTCTAACCAATCTTATACTTCATGTTTGGGTAGCATAATGTATGCCATGTTATATACGAGGCCTGATATCAGTTTCGCTGTTAGCGTAACTAGTAGATATCAGTCCAATCTAGGTAATGACCATTGGATGGCCATTAAACATATCCTGAAGTATCTAAAAGGTACTAAGGATATGTTAATCATTTATGGTGGAAACGAACTGCAAGTTAATGGGTATACGGATTCCGATTTCCAATCGGATCCCGATGATAGAAAGTCTACATCTAGATTCGTATTTATCCTTAACGGAGGTTCAGTTTGTTGGAAGAGTTCCAAACAGGGATCAACAACAGATTCCACCACTGAGGCGGAATATATTGCAGCTTCTGAAGCTGCAAATGAGACTGTGTGGATAAAGAATTTTATCACAGAATTGGGAGTTGTCCCAAGTATCGAGAATCTGATTCCGTTATACTGTGATAATACTGGAGCAATTGTGAAAGCAAAGGAACCGAGGGCGCATCAGAAGTCGAAGCATGTGGAGGGAAAGTACCACATCATTCAAGAGATTGTGTCACGAGGGGATATTTTCGTGTGCAAGGTACCGAGTAAAGATAATGTAGCAGACCCGCTGACCAAGGCCATACCTCTGAAGTTGTTTGATAAACATTTGGAGTCGATGGGTATTAGATACAATCGTTATTGGCACTAGAGCAAGTGGGAGTTTTTGTTGGAGTTGGTGCTCAGAGCGCCAATTCCCGATTGTATTTCTTTGAGAATACTACTATAAAACGTTATTATTATGAATAATATATGCAGTTTCTATAATATAATGTATCTTTTAATATGGTAAAGACGTAATGACCTTAGAATGACTAGTCATGATGCTGTTGCAAAAACGTCGCAACTGACATTGAGTTGTATCATGACGTTGTCATTCTCAGACTGTTCCTGGTTAAGGTTTACACTACTTGGTCAGTAAAGTAAACTCGTTGAGACCGGTACATGTCGTATACTGGAATATATGATTCCAATGGTTTCTCAATGAACCATAATTCTTGGAGACTAGTATAGACATGTAGGTGTTTATAGCGGATAAACACTGAATGACTCACCGAAGATTCTTAATGGATGGTACACCAACGTCAATAAGAATCTTCTCGGGTTGAGTAGTACTTGTGATTCTTCGACTTGAGATACCACTGTGGGCACATGAGACATCTTCCGCACTTAGATGGCAGTCACGTCACCGATATATTTAGATCAGACCTCCGCATGTTCATTGGGTGTGGATAGATCCCCAGGGTGTCCTATTGTATCGAGATAGGATCTGTCAGTTCTGTGTATCAGAGCATAGATAGTCCATTTTATTAGCAATCAGATAAACCCATGGGCCCGTGGTACACTTTAGAAGTCAGTTCTAAGTGTTCTCTTTTAGAGATTGCTAATAGAGACGTCGACATGATTGTCCCCATAGAGATTTGACGTTTACATCTATATCTCTGGGATATATCCGGATACTTGTGACGGAGGAATTATACATTTTCCATGACCTCGACCTCTATGATTCAGCGAGTTTATCCGTGATCGTCATAATTTATGGGTGGATAAATTATGGACACGAAATTGGATTTTGTGACGGATATGCCTGAATCTAGAGAGTCTCACTAATGAAATATACTCGTAGAGCACTAGGGCAACGTTTATAAATAATATTGATTATTTATAAAGTCGTTTAAAGGTTAAACGAAAAATACATGTGTAATGACCTGATAGTCATTTCTTTAATTCTTTGTGTATTTGTAATTAATATTAGATTAATTCAAATACATATTAATTAATTGTCAAATTGAGATATTTGATTAATATCATAAAGGCAAGTGGCCAAGTGGGCATTTATTGAATTAAATTGAAAAATATCAATTTGTTTTCTTTGATGCCTAAATTTGGCCAAGGCATAAGTTGTCCAAGGGTTGGATAATTTTCATAACACAATAATGATCATCAAAAACTCCATTGAAAGAAAACCAAGAAGCTTGAGAGAAAGAAAAAGAAAAACAAAAAAAGCTTGGATTTTTAATAAGTTTCTCCAACTTACTATTAGAAAGGAAAATGTTCCTTGTGTTCTAGGCTACATACTATGATGTTCTCATGTTTTTCTATTCTTTATTCTTTGTGTTTTTGTTGGATGAAAGTTTGATGATATGGTTTTGCATGTATAAAGATCAATGAACGTTACTAATGAGCTAGTAAGCATTCTTTTGATGGTTTAAGAAACTAGTTATCATTCTAGAGTTATTGACCACTTTTAAATGACCTAGAATTGTTCTATAGTTATTTTATTGTGATAAGGCTTGTTTGGTGTTTTAGAAACTTGATTGAAGTGTTGGTTTTAGGTTTTTGACCTTCTACGACCTTTGGGCTTTTCATTTTTGGTGTGTATTTGGATGTGTATATGATCCATGTAAAATACTCGTCTGGTCGGCCCTCGTCTGGTCGGACCTGGTCTGGTCAGATCTCGTCTGGTCAGCCATGGTCTGGTCAGACCTCATCTGGTCGGCCATAGTCTGGTCGGACCCGGTCTGGTCGGATCTCATATGGTCATCTATGGTCTGGTCCGACCTAGTGTGGTCGGATCATGACCCCATGTGGTCGGCATGACCTCATGTGGTCGAATCGTGACCTCATGTGGTCGGACCATGACTTCTTATGGTCGAACCAATGGCCTTTTGTGGTCGGATTATTACTTCATCTGATCGGATCATGTATGTGAGTAATGTTTTGGGTTTAGGTAAATCCGAATATATTATTCATATTAGATATTGTATAATTTACTCGGTATTTTGAAAAAGTTTTGAAATACGATTTCTGCCCCGACCCGTGTTTCCGCTGCCACCGACCCGAAGGTATATGAACCCTTTCATATATGTCTCACTAATGAAGAACATAACTTAGGAGAATAGCAAACTTACCTAGCAAGCTTGATATAAAGATCCAATCTCATTCTCCTTGTTGAAATAGTTGGAGAACTTTCAAAATTTAGCAAGCTTGACTACAAGATCTAATCTTGATTCCAATGCTAGAAAGCTTCACTCCAAGATCCAATCTTGATTTCTCATTGTTGAAATGTTGTGGAGATTTTCCAAAGATTCTCTAAACACTTCTCTAACTTAGGCTAATTTCTCTAACTCTTATTTGTTTTTATCTTTCTTAAGCTTTTTTAAAACATTTGCTCAAGCTTACTATTTATAGCAAAACATAGATAATTTTTAATTAATAAAAGTTCTAATCAAATTTATGTGGGCTAATCTAATAAATATGTATATTAGGTTGTCTAAACACAGTTGTGACTACTCACATTTTATTACAATCCAATTAAACAAAATCAGAAAAATTTAATTAATAGCTACATGTCCACCACTTTGATTTAATCCAATTAAATCAATCCAAATACACCTATAATTACATATTTATTAATTACCAAAATATCCTCAAATGGTAGAGATATTATGAAATTACGACAAAGCCCTTGTGTAAATTTTGGAATAATCCAATTGAGTCAAAGTAAATAATGAATGTTATCCAATAACACTTAATTATTTTAGTTGATAATTATAATATCAAATATTATTTATTATCAAAAATTATCGGCTACCTAAGTGCTCAACGAGTACACTTCATATTGTGGGACTCTCTAAGTCCAGACACGTTCGTCATATAAGCCTAGCATATATGTACGCAATTCGGCCACCTCCAAATTTGTGAAGAACACGAATGACCTTTCTGAACTATACAAGTCGAGGTCATCATATATGTTTATCAATCCCTCCGTCATAGGTATCTGAGTTATGCTTAGGAAACATAGAATACACCATCAAGTTTTCGAGGCGCACATCTCATGTCGACATGTCCACGATTCTTTACAACTAATCAGAAACCATTTATGATATATTCGATCCACCCTAGGTGATCGACTTTGGCAAAGTTTTAAGAATCGTGACTTACTTATATGGATACATAAACCCCTTATGGTACACATACGGTCCGACAGATCCTATCTTGATACGCACTTGATTAACGAGTGCATCGATCCACACCCAACGAACATCTAGAGGCCATAACATGAAAAGTTTCTGACATATATGTCATATAAGTGTGGAGGATCTCACACAAAATAAATGTTATCCTATAGTCAAAGGATCACATATGTTATTCAACTCGAGGAGATTCCTATTGACGGTGGTGTGTACTTTCAACTATTACGAATCACGTGTGAGTCATTCAGTATTCGCTCCAACGAATACCCACACGTCTATATGAGCTTCCAAAGCTCATGGTACATCGGGTTATACCATTGGAATTCTAATTCTAATATACGACATGTGCTAGTCTTCTAGGTTATAGGAATTCGACCGTATTCCAAAACCAACGATTATGAATATTTACTTTAATAATAATTTATAATAGTAATATTATCTCAATGTTGGATCACCTAGTGTGCAATCTTACTACATGACTATTCTAAGGTCAATGTCATTCTTAGAATATTTATACATCAATCTAATATGTATAATGATATTACCGTTAATAAGGTTTGAAATGAAAATGTAGTTATTTAATTAATAAATAATAAAATATATAATTCGGATTGGCGCTCCAAGCACTAACTCCAACAGAATGTATATAAATCATGAAAGTTAAGTTATCGTAAAGCTATCAAAGTTGAAAAAAGTTTGTTTGACTTACCGATTTGATGATGTTCCAAAGATGTTTATTCGTGATGAAGTATAAAAAATGTGACTTCATGTTCATATGATTGAAATGGATTTGATGTTAGATGACATACTCTATGATATTCGAGTTTTGCTTTGTATGTTTTGGATGTTTGGCTATTAGATTGGCACATATATAAACATATGAATATATGGATTTGGCATGTGTAAAGAATAAAGGATAATAAAAAATTAATAATCTTGAACTCGCAACAACTCGGTAATTCTGAAAAAAATTTATGTGTTTGACTTGTATGTTCTGTTTGAAGTACGAGCGTGGTTACTTATTGATTTTTATAACTCATATCAAACCAGTTTGCTAGTTTTGCAGGTAGGCTTTCGGATGGGTCAACCACTTCAGCTTTGGAAGCCATGCTCAAGACGCAGATCACCCAAGTTGCAGTCACCCTTGCAAATATCATGGGGAAAAGTCTTAGAAGTTTAGTGTCTATGATTAATATGTTATTTATCGTGCTGAGCACGCTGTTTTATATTGTTAAGTAAAATTTTTGATTGCATGTGATTTTGTGGGATGGAGCTCTTAAGTGTTGGTTGATGTTGTGGGCACGGAGCCATTAAGTGTTGATTTTGATCTTGATGTGTTTTGAGTGGACCTGAGGTCATTTTGTATGTTTGATGTCTTCTTCGGGTTTCGTTTGATGCTGGACTGTGATCAGGTTGTCTAGTTTTTGGATATATCATGTCCGATTTTCTGTAAATTTGGAGGCTTATGGAGATAGGTTAATCATGTCTCTTGCCAGTAGCATCCTGCCTCCGGCGGGGTGCTACACTATATAAGATGAACTTGAATAAATGAATTAAACATGCTTAAAACTATACATGAAAATATGATTTGAATTCTGAACTCATGAACTTGTCTGAATATGTGGTGGCATAGATCTAACATAATAGGTGCATGAATCATGAAAACATAACATAAAGAATGAAAAACATAATTTATAAACTAACGTGTTTGACACATGAAAGACGTGGATATGACCTGAATGATATGAAAACATAAGTTGAAATCTGTATGGGAATTTAAGGGTAAACGCAGCGGAACGCGGAAAAATAAATTTTTCCGATTTCAATAATTTTTCTCGGGAAATTAAAATAAACTTATTTATTTTAATTACTCAATACTTAAAAAATGAATTTTTTTAACCCAAAAATCAGATTTTCTCATATTTACCGTGAGACCACAATAGTTAGCATTTTGATCATTTTAGTCATAATTTGTCAAATATAAATTTAAGTGATTTCAAATCACTACCAAAATGAATTCTACTTATCATATACATCAAAATACAACTCACAACACAAAAACACAAAAATATTGAAATAGCAGAATGCACCACAAAGTTTCAATTTTTTACATTTCCGTCCAAATTTGTTCAAAACAAGTTTGAATGATTTCCAATTAACACCAAATGATTTGTACATCTTATATACATCATTATACAACAAAATATGAAAAGCCTCAATTTTGGTGGAGGTTATGAACCCTAATTTCTCAAATTAATCAAATTAATAAATGAACCAAAATTAACCAAATCCAATACTTTAATCCAATCTCTACAACACCAAACAAGTCTCACCACTTTGAAACAACTCAAGAACAATTCTAGGCCATCAATGAGTGGCCTAACAACTCTAGAATGGCAACAGGATCATCAAATGATCAAAAGTATGCTTATACAACTTTAATAAGCTTACTTTGTTAATCATACATGCATACATATTTCATTCATGCTTCTAACCATTAAAACACAAACACACGAGATGAGCTTTGATGCATCTTTCCGCCTGGAAACTTGT
>SKCR01039779.1:0-67014 GCA_019454045.1 Zanthoxylum bungeanum
ACTCACAGTGCTTTCCCGTTGAATAGGTGGTTACTAGTATTGTTTCAAGGTGTCACGTGGTTGCTTGTGAGTTTAATTGTATGCCTTAGGGGAAATCATCTTCCAAGAGCACCGATACGGCTATTGTCCATTCTTGGTTTCTTGTTTTCTGGATTTGTCAGTGTTCTATCCATCATTGCTACCATTTTAAGCAAACAAGTAACAATCAAGACTGCCTTGGATGTTCTTTCTGTCCCCGGAGCAATATTGTTGCTTTTGTGTGCTTATAAGGTGTTTAGACATGAAGAAACTGATGTAAAAACTAGTGAAAGTGGCCTTTATGCTCCTTTGAATGGGGAAGCCAATGGCATCAGTAAAGATGATTCTCTTGGTCACATCACTGGATTATCCAATGCAGGTTTCTTCAATAAAATGACATTTTGGTGGTTGAATCCATTGGTGAAAAGGGGTAGGGAGAAAACTCTAGGGGACGAAGATATACCCAATTTGCGGGAGGCAGACCAAGCAGAAAGCTGCTACTTTCAATTCCTGGACCAGTTGAACAAACAAAAAAAAGCAGAACCTTCATCTCCACCATCCATATTGAGGACAATTCTAATATGCCATTGGAGAGATATTTTGATGTCCGGTTTCTTTGCTTTGCTAAAAGTGCTCACTCTATCTGCCGGTCCTCTGCTCCTTAATGGCTTCATTTTGGCTGCCGAGGGAAAAGCAGGTTTCAAATACGAAGGTTACGTATTGGCCATAACACTCTTCTTCGCAAAGATCTTAGAATCCTTATCGCAAAGGCAGTGGTATTTCAGAAGCAGACTTATTGGTCTGAAAGTGAGGTCTTTGCTCACAGCCGCCATTTATAAGAAGCAACTGAGATTGTCCAATGCTGCTAGGCTTGTGCACTCAGGTGGCGAGATAATGAATTATGTTACAGTGGATGCTTACAGGATTGGAGAATTCCCTTTCTGGTTTCACCAAACTTGGACGACAAGTGTCCAGCTTTGTATCGCCCTCGTAATTTTGTTTCATGCAGTGGGGTTAGCAACTATTGCAGCCCTGGTGGTTATAATTATCACTGTGCTATGTAATACTCCACTTGCTAAATTGCAACACAAGTTTCAAACTAAGCTGATGGTTGCACAAGATGAGAGACTTAAGGCTTGTAACGAGGCACTTGTGAATATGAAGGTTTTGAAACTATATGCCTGGGAAACCCATTTCAAGAATGCCATTGAAAATTTGAGAAATGTCGAGTACAAATGGTTATCAGCTGTTCAGTTGCGAAAAGCATACAACGGGTTCCTCTTCTGGTCTTCACCTGTTTTGGTTTCTGCTGCTACCTTTGGGGCATGCTATTTCCTCAACATTCCTTTATATGCTAGTAATGCTTTCACTTTTATAGCAACTTTACGTCTAGTTCAGGACCCTATTAGAGTTATCCCTGATGTAATCGGAGTTTTCATTCAAGCAAAGGTTGCATTTTCACGCATTTTAAAGTTCCTTGAGGCACCAGAGCTGCAAAGTACAAATGTTAGGCAAAAGGGGAACATGGAGAATGTGAGCCATGCCATTTCCATCAAATCTGCCAATTTTTCATGGGAAGAGAACTCTTCAAAGCCCACTCTGAGGGATATAAGTTTAGAGGTTAGACCTGGCCAAAAGGTGGCCATATGTGGAGAAGTCGGTTCTGGCAAATCAACCCTTTTAGCAGCAATTCTCGGAGAAGTACCAAGTACACAGGGAACTGTAAGTTACTAATTGTGAAATGCATGTAAAATTTGGAAATGTTGTCTCCTCATATGTTGCTCTGCACTTCTACATCTATTGCAAGTCCTGCAACTTATAAACAATTTGCATTGATACATAATCTGGTGGATCTTTTCTATTGTACAGATTCAAGTGTATGGGAAGATTGCATATGTTTCTCAAACAGCGTGGATCCAGACTGGCAGCATACAGGAGAATATTTTATTTGGGTCTCCTATGGATAGCCATCAATACCAAGAAACACTGGAGAAGTGCTCATTGGTAAAGGACCTTGAGTTGCTTCCATATGGTGACCACACTGAAATAGGTGAAAGAGGGGTTAATTTAAGTGGTGGACAGAAGCAACGGATACAACTTGCCCGTGCTCTCTATCAGGATGCTGATATATACCTCTTGGATGATCCATTTAGCGCTGTGGATGCTCATACAGCTTCAAGTTTATTTAATGTAACTACTTTTCTTAACAATCTTTTTCTGTTTATATGTAAGTTTTAGCGAAACCTAATTTAAACTCTGGCAGGATTATGTGATGGGAGCACTGTCAGGAAAAGCGGTCTTACTTGTGACACATCAAGTTGATTTTCTTCCTGCATTCGATTCTGTTTTGGTTAGTCTATTCTCAACTTCTGGCTTTTCCCTTTTTATCTAATAATTTCTTTGATTCTCTTTGCTTGCATTGTGTATTCTAATGACTTCGATATGTTTGTTCTCTTGGGTTTCATTTCTTCTTGCCACATCATTCTGTCCAAAGGACTTCCTGTATTAAAGTTTGCCAAACAAGTCGTGTTAGATTCTGGAACTTGCCAACATTAATTCTTTGGCTTCAAATACCCAAGTTGCCTATGAAAGAAAGAATACATTTTTTCAGTTCGTCTTATTAATCTGCACCTAATTTACAATGAACAATCTAGAGGAATCATTCTTATAAATTTCTTGTTTAAATTTGCACTGATTGACAAGCGCAGAGAGTGCACATAACTTTCAAAACTGAAAGTTCTGTTCTTTGTGGCTTTTTTGTTATCGTTATATTTGTTAGCTAGCATTTGTGCAGTAATTTTTAGTGATCTTTACTTTTTCTTTCCTGGCAGTTAATGTCAGATGGGGAAATCCTGCGGGCAGCTCCTTATAATCAATTATTGGCGTCAAGCAAAGAATTTCTGGACCTTGTCAATGCACACAAAGAAACTGCTGGTTCTGAGAGACTTGCAGAGGTTACTTCTTCCCAGAAAAGTGGAACACCTGCTAAAGAGATCAAGAAGGGTTATGTAGAGAAACAATTTAAAGCATCCAAAGGTGATCAGCTGATTAAACAAGAAGAAAGAGAAACAGGGGACATTGGGTTAAAGCCATACATACAATATCTGAATCAGAACAAAGGCTTTTTGTTCTTCTCCATGGCCAGCTTCTCTCACCTTACATTTGTGATTGGTCAGATATTGCAGAACTCTTGGATGGCCGCCAATGTAGAAAATCCTAATGTCAGCACATTGCGGTTAATAGTTGTTTACCTGTTGATTGGATTTACCTCAACACTATTTCTTCTGTCTAGATCTCTCTCTACTGTTGTTTTAGGTATTAGATCATCAAAATCTCTATTCTCACAGCTTCTAGATTCCCTTTTCCGTGCACCTATGTCTTTCTATGACTCCACACCTCTTGGAAGGATACTTAGTCGGGTAGGCATCTTGAAAGTAAACTGTTTGTTTCTTTAAGAGACAACTAATATTTCTGTTTCTTATTTATTTTTTTTGTTGTAATGCAGGTTTCTTCTGATCTTAGTATTGTTGACCTTGACGTTCCATTCAGTTTAATCTTTGCTGTTGGGGCTACCACAAATGCTTATAGTAATCTTGTAGTACTTGCTGTTGTCACATGGCAAGTTTTATTCGTCTCCATACCAGTGATTTATTTGGCAATTCGCTTGCAGGTAATATTATGCATAACTACCATTTTTTGGTATGTAATGCTACTATTTATCCATGAATACTTAAAACACCAATCTTTGCCTTGTACATATTTTGGAATTTGAAGTAGAGATGGGAGGATTAGGAATTAATGAGCAAATGTTCTTTTCTTTTCTTTTATCACAGAGATACTATTTTGCTACTGCAAAAGAATTGATGCGGCTAAACGGCACAACCAAGTCCTTGATAGCAAATCATCTAGCTGAGTCTATAGCAGGAGCCATGACAATAAGGGCTTTTGAGGAGGAAGAGCGGTTTTTTGAAAAGAACCTTGACCTCATTGATATCAATGCTAGTCCTTTCTTCCATAGTTTCGCAGCAAATGAGTGGTTGATCCAGCGCTTAGAAACACTCAGTGCAACTGTTATTTCCTCGGCAGCACTCTGCATGGTTTTGCTTCCTCCAGGAACTTTCTCCCCTGGTGAGTAAATTAACTTCATGGGAGAGTCATTGCTATTTCCTGATCTCTGTGGATATGCATTAGAATTTTGAAATAATATTTTATGATACTTACACTTATTAACAATTACTTTTTCTGTTTGCAGGATTTATTGGAATGGCACTTTCTTATGGTCTTTCTTTAAACACTTCCCTAGTAATGTCAATCCAAAACCAGTGTACTATAGCAAATTATATCATATCTGTAGAAAGACTTAATCAATACATGGATGTGCCAAGTGAAGCCCCTGAAGTGGTAGAAGACAACCGTCCCCCACAAAATTGGCCGGTTGTGGGTAAAGTAGACATCTGTGATTTGCAGGTATTTTATTTTAATTTAGTTTTCTATTAGTATTCTGGTCCTTTGATGGTTAGGATACTGAGAACATTGATATCTAAACAGATCAGGTATAGGCCCGATACACCACTTGTCCTTAGGGGTATCAGTTGCACATTTGAAGGAGGGCATAAAATTGGTATTGTTGGTCGAACTGGCAGTGGGAAGACTACTCTCATAGGTGCTCTATTTCGTCTGGTGGAGCCAGCTGGAGGGAAAATTATAGTAGACGGTGT
This sequence comes from Zanthoxylum bungeanum, assembly GCA_019454045.1. Lineage (NCBI taxonomy): Eukaryota > Viridiplantae > Streptophyta > Magnoliopsida > Sapindales > Rutaceae > Zanthoxylum > Zanthoxylum bungeanum. The sequence continues at coordinate 4,737 of SKCR01039779.1, forward strand.
TGACATCTCTAAGATTGGACTTCATGATCTTAGGTCCCGTTTTGGAATAATACCTCAGGATCCTACACTTTTCAATGGGACCGTGAGATATAATCTGGATCCATTGTCTCAACATACAGACCAGGAAATATGGGAGGTAAATTTCAAGTCATTTTTTCATGTAGTTGCTCATTGGCTGGGAGATTCCTTAATCTAGAAGCATATTACTGTTTGTTACTGCATGTTTATTATTTGCTCTGCATTTATGTAGGTTCTTGCAAAGTGTCAGCTTCAAGAGGCTGTTCAGGAGAAAGAAAATGGCCTAGACTCCTTAGGTGAGTATTCTGACATTTATGTAGATTTTTGGAATTTATTTTGAATATTGATATTAATTGAAATCTGGTTTTCCAGTTGTGGAAGATGGATCTAACTGGAGCATGGGACAAAGGCAACTGTTCTGTTTGGGCCGTGCTCTCTTGAGGAGAAGCCGAATATTGGTTCTTGATGAAGCAACTGCATCAATTGACAATGCAACAGACACGATTCTGCAGAAAACTATTCGCACTGAATTTGCCGATTGCACTGTGATTACGGTGGCTCACAGGATACCAACTGTGATGGATTGCACCATGGTACTCGCCATTAGCGATGGTGAGTTACACTTCTTCAAATTGCAAAATCTCACTGGGAGCCCTGCATTTTTTTCATTCTAGTGGCTTTCTTTTACTAACTTCTGCTTCAATTAAATTAATGTGTATAATCTCCTATGTTCAGGTAAACTTGTCGAATACGATGAGCCAATGAAGTTAATGAAGAGGGAAGGTTCACTCTTTGGGCAGCTAGTAAAGGAATACTGGTCTCATATGCACTCTGCAGAATCATATTAAGCCAACAATTATATATCTTCTGTAGTTCTTTAATTTTATCTTGCTTTAACAGCAAAGAGAGTAAGATGGGTAGTATCCCCCTAGCATAGCAGGGCTAGAGAGTAAAAAAGAAGAGGAACATTTGACCAGATCTGATCCAAACTGACCCGAAGTCAGTTTGGGTTGGTTCGGATGTCTACAGTGGACCCGATCCGAACTGTCTCGATCTTTCACCCAATCCGAATCAAATCAACAAATCATCCGAATCGATCTGAAATCGAACTGATCCGATTCGAACAAATTCGGTTCGGTTTTCACTTGAAGAACCGATCGGGTCAGTTTTAAAATGTCATTTTCCAAACCTATCTGTGCCCACCGCTTTTCCGCATTAGGGACAGTTAGCTTGTATTGTGCTCCCAGGCTTCCCTTATTTGCTGAAGCAAATGGGTCATGCTCTGCCAATTTTTCATTTTAACAATTTCCACACCTTTTGTCCTATCACTTGTAATGTTAATAGCTCGATGCTTGAAAGACAATATTTTGATGCTCTACTGGTCATTTTTATTAGGATTATACAGAATTATGATTTAAGCATTTTGGATCACACTGAAATAAATTTAGAAAATATTTTAGCATGTAATAACCCTAAATTTTTATAAGAATAATATTGTCATTTCATGAGAAACGTCAAGTCAAAAGGTCAACTTTAGTTTTGACCATACTTGGATCTAAATGATAAAGTTAATAAAAACTATTTGGATAAAAGTGCTACAATTCTTAATTTAAAGCAATATTATAATTTTCGAGGACCTTATGCAAGAAAACCACTCATCTAGGAATAAATAATTATTCGAAAAAAAATTGTGAAAATGCGTGGATGATAAGCCTTTCACGTGGAGCAATGGCAATCCAAAAACAAAAAAAAAAAAAACAAAAAAAAAAAAAAAAAACAAAAAAAAGGATAAGAAAATTAAGTATGCCAAGATAGGTGAGCATATTCTTCACAAGGGGAAAAATAAAAGCTTCGTTATAAATGTAGGCATTGTTTGTCGTCTTGTTGGGGCACGATTTTAGCTGGTGTTTTTGAAATCGAATCGGATCGCTCGGTTGAATCAAGGAATCGATTGTGAGTTTGATTGGACTAAACATTAAAAATTGGACCTCAAAAAAATCGAACGAAACTAATAAAAATCAATGAATCGGATTGGATCGATTCTTAATTTTTTTTTAAAAAAAATCAAAAATTAAAATTCAATCAGAAAGGTTCAATTGATCGAACCAATAATCCATTAAACTTTTTAAATTACCTATTTGATCAACTATTCAACCATTCAAAAGAAGCTTAGAAGCAATTAGCAGAACAGAACAGAACAGTCGCACCAACCCTCTTCTTGCTCGATTCACTGTTAGATTATGTTCAAATTGGCTTCAGTTGTTGTCCAACAAGAGCTACTGCTCCAAAATCTTTTAACCACCTATAGAGGCCTGGATTTATTCATTTCAGAGTTTTCCAAAGTTCTTTAGATCAATGTTTTAAAAAACGGCTTAGGCGCTGGGTGGTGTTTGGCTATTCTGATTATGCATGAAAATGATTCATAGGTTGTATCAGGGGAATAGGCGGCGGCCGCCTAGGCAGTTCTAGGCTGGTTAGGTGGGTCTAGACGGCCGCCTAAGCAGTTCTAGGTAAGTCTGTATGTTTTTCCCTAAATTTATTTTTTTCCAATTTTTTGAATAAACAGTAAAACCGTCTAGTGCCGCCTAGCCTATCATTATGAGCGGCGATGTATGAGCAAAACATGGTTTACCGCTATGTCTATAATATTGGCGACCATAATACTGTTGGCCTCGCAGCCCGTAACGAGTACATATTAGCCCACGAGGGATAATCGGAGAATGAAAGAGTCGCCATCCAGTACGAGACATTAGGAATGATATAAAACCGCACTACACCACTCACAAAGTCGATCTTAAACCTGTTTGGGTTTGGAATGGTCCCTTACTGATACCAGTATAATATCAAAGTTCGAAAAAAGGATTCATATACCTTATAATGCAGTTATGCAATAATAATATATATAGCACACGACGTGATTATAATAAAGGAAACCACATTAATAAACATAAGCATACCAAAATAGCAATTAAATATATCATTCGTTGGCCTGACTTCGTGGAAGTCTGGCTGGATATTTTCACCGTCGGCCAGACATACATCATCAAATTCAATATCCAGCCGGACTTGTAAGAAGTCTGGCCAGATATGCTTTGAAAATCAGAAAACGCAGAATCGTGCATGCAATACTTTAAAAATAGAGACGTGGCATGCTTAAAATCAATAACATAAAAAATCATTCACAATAGGATAATAACAAAACTATAATGATAACATGAAATAATTAGAACTGATAAACTAATAAGGAAAATGGACGTGCGCAACCGTTTCCAAATGATACGTGAAGTTATATTTCGAGTACAGACCATATTACTGTCTATTTGGAATCGGCTATGGAATTTATATCCGGATTTACATCCTATATACCACAGAGAAGCAGGCTTTATTATATGATAGATGTATGTCCGACCGGATATATATGATGTCCGATCAGAGATATATGATGGCCGGATATACGACGTCAAAACCAAAATAAGAGAAGAAGCAGAACAAAAACTAGGGTGCCCTAAGGTCCCTACCTTTAGTATCATTGGCTTACAAACGCCTTTTTCAAAGTTTATGTTGGTTGCTGGATCTCTTATTGAAGATGAGAATGTAGGGAATTCTAAGGTTACTGTGTTTTGCGTTCCTGTTGTTGGTTTTCTATTTTACTGGTTTGTTCTTTTGCTAGTGGTTTCTGTGGGATCAGATTATTTATTTCTCTATGTATGGTTCTTCGTATATGTGTGTCTCAAAAAGCCCTCCCATGTTTATACATGATGTTCCCTTTTATAATGTTAAAGACTGTAGTTTACAAGGAAAAGATCTCCCTTAGTAAGAAAAGCTAAGGAAAGGGAAAGTAATTGTCATGGAAGGTGATTTGAGAAGAAATAGGTTGAAAAGGAAATAGGAGATCGGGTCGTTCTGTAATTCTTGAAATTCGACGTATATGCGGCCTGACTTGGGTTATGTCCAGTCGAATTTGGTGATTATGTCTGGCCTAATTTGGTGGCTTATGTTCGGTCGGATTTGGCTTCTCTTTTGAGTTTTCTGGGGTTTCTTTCCCTTCTAGTGTTAAACCCTACTAACTTCCAAAACTTTTCAAGCGGTGTCCCTATAGGAGACTCAACATCGGGTCATAAAAATACAGTGTCTATAATTGCCCCCATTTTGGTAGACTTATGCAATGTGTGACAATGACAAGTCTATCAAAGTCATGTATGTATATTTACTTACCTGGTTCATCAGGTGTCGCCTGACTTGCTTGGATTTTGGATTTTGTAGCAGTTGATTTGGTAGATGGACTCACAAGCCCTCTGATGCTACAATCGGTGGTGAGATGTTTTCGTCTGAAACATTTTTGATTAGCATTGGACCCTCAAGTCCTCCAATTAAACTTTTTTTATTATCATTGGACCCTCAAGTCCTCCAATGCTTCGATTGATTACGGGATACTTCGATCTCAGTGTCCCTATTCTCGAGGTCCTACTATATCATTTAGAGCTTTCTATCATATGATGTATATCCCATTCCCGAAGTTGTTTGCTGCTTGTCCCTATTATCGAATCTATTTGCAAAATATCCTCATTCCCGAAGTCTGTTGTCTACTCCCATTCTCGAATTCTATTATATATCCTCATTCCCGAAGTCTGTGACCGGTGCGTAATCACACGCGTATAACGCAAACGCACGTATCGTTCAAGTAGTATAAAAAGTATCGATCCCACGAGGACTTAATACCTAATCTATTAATTTTATGAGGTCAAATGATTACTAGTATCTAACAGGTTGATTGATTGATTTGAAATGGTGATGATTTTGAATTTTAAAAACAAGTAAATAAAATTGCGCGAAAGTAGGTTTAAGAAAATTCAATATTAAGAAACTATCTAGGGTTGTGAATCTTCCAATATCATTTTAAGATGAAGTGGTTATTTCATTTTTGTGTAATATATCGGTTTACTAACCTGGAACACTAAATATTGCGAAAGCCTCTGTCGATGGTCAGACGCAAATACCCAGTATAACCCAATTGAACCATATGTCTATGTCAACCAAATTACATGGATTCATTAAGTTTAAGTTCCAATTATGGCTACCCCCGCCCAACAGGTATATGTCTATCCTATAAGGAAATCTATTAAAGGGTTATCTATCCTCAAGGAAGATCGTGAGCTATTAAGTCTAAGGCTGAAACCTAAAATTCCTTTGTCAAGTTTATTTTAAATTTACCAGATTAATCTTATTAGTGGTCAATTAACAAGACGCATTAAGCTTAAGACTTAATAAGTAAACCTTTAAATTACCCAAACTATAAAATAACCACTTATAAACCAGTGATATTAGAATTCATCACAACCACAGATAACTAACTTAGTTACGACACATAATTAGGGCTAGTAAAAACTTAAATAAAATAAAAGACATAAAGTAAAATGCTGAAAAGTAAATTGCTTAAAAGTAAATGACGAAAAGTAAATGCTGAAATTAAATACTGAAAATTAAATGCTGAAAAGTAAATGCTGAAAGTAAATTACTGAAAAGTAAATGCTGAAAGTAAATTGCTGAAAAGTAAATGCTGAAAGTAAATTGCTGAAAAGTAAATAAAGTAAAAGTACAATAAAAGAAAATGATGAGGTAAAAGGATCCACTTTTTTTACTTATATTTTAGATATCTCCCTTAATATAATATATTAACTTTGCATGATAATTACCAACCAGCCATATAGACGGTATCCAGATTAAGTCAAATTAATAATTAATTACCAACCGACCAATCAGGCGGTATCCATTTTAGTCAGGTTAAAACCAATTTAAATAATTACCTACCGACCAATATGACGGTATCCTCGTTAAGTCAGGTTTTAACTAGTTTATATATTATAATTAAGGGAGATTAATCTAAATATTAGTAATAAAAGTTTTACCTTTTACCCCAGCAAAGGGGAGTTACCTCCTCATTACTGAAAAGTAAAAACTGAAAATTAAAGAAAGAAAAGTACTGTGCGTAAAAGTAAATTGCGGAAAGTAAAAACTGAAAAGTAAAGAAAAGAAAGTGCAAAAGCGGAAATTAATTACTGAAAGCTGTAAATAAACAAACAAGATACAATCTTCTTAGTATTCTTAAGGAATTACTTAGAAGAAAGTATGAATTTAGAAATGAAATGGCATGGTATTTATAGGCAAAATTTTGCCTCCATCAAATCATCCACCAAATCCATTATTAATTGCTCCACTAATTGCTCCACCAAATCCATTATTAATTGCTCCACTAATTTCTTATCATGTTTGGTGGTAATTTGATAATTTTTATTATTAATTTATTTTTTGCTTTGAAAATGATTGAAAATGACTTTAATAATTACACACAACACACTTCTGGATGGTTCATCAATTTCGGTCATGAAATCTTCAGAATTAGAAATTATTTTGTCTTTCAAAGTTGTAGATCTTTGAGTTTTCTTTAATCTGGAACTTGAATCAGCTCAATCCGATATCGGAGTAAAACGTTATGCCCACAATACGACAGATGTGCAAAACTGGAATTTCCAAAACTGCAATTCGTTAAAACGCCCTTTTAAGTTTCCAATCTCCAAAATTATTATGTCAAGTCTAATTTTTACCCTTATTTGACCCACATTTTGTCCTAAATGATTTCATTGTGTCCCAATATTATTTTATCTGCAAAATAAACTAAAAACACATCAAAACGTTCATCAAACCCGAGAAACTAAACAAAATATTAAGTAAAAGGGGCGGTAAATATTGATATATTTTCCGCTCATCACACCCCCAAACCTAACATTTTGCTAGTCCTCGAGCAAAACAACAAAATTAAATACAAGAAATAATTAAAATTAAACTAAGCCACTTTTGTAGGGATCACAGTTGCATTTAACATATGCAACAAGCCTTTAAACCCCTAGGTGTCCATAGTGGACGAGTTATAGTCTCGTGAGGGCTTACAGCAACGATACCCACAAACGTTTTACAAAAGTAAAAACATAATAAAACTAATGCACACAAAAGCAAAAAGACAAGAGAAAAAAGAATAAAGAAGTTAGTGACTAATCAGGTGAAACTTCTACTCCAAGTTATTAGTTGTTTTATTTCTTTCTAAATTACTGAATAAGTAAATTCTCCGATTATATTTACCATTCTCCATATGCACAGCCGATAAAATATTAATCAACTCATTTTTGCCCACAACAGTCACAAGTGTAGTTGATAAGAGAGTAATATTTTGTCCTAAAGTTTTATCAGAATTTACACCTTTTTGCAGCAATGGAATGATTTTTCTGATTTTTTTTTGATTTTTTTTTATTTATATACAATATCTTCCATCTATGTAGCGAGTGTTGGGTCGGTGGCTCCCAAACCAGTTGGCTTTAGGGCACCAGGTGTTAAGACACCCCTACGGACTTAATTACTCAGACTTCAGATATATATATTTTTGCAACATCCTTGATCCATGTAGCGAGCTTTGTGCCAGTGACTCCCAAACCAGTTGGCTTTAGGGCACTATGTGTTAAAACACCCTTACAGACTTAATAACTCGGATCTCAGATGTTTTTTTTTTACTCCATCACTTTTTGAGATGCTACTCTCTCCAATTACAAACTAGAGCACTGAATATTACAAACTTTTTAATTATAACTCATGTCCATATGTTACCATGCATGTTGATAATACCTGCCAACTGAGCATATGAAGATCCATTTTAGTCAGTATTATGGAGAATTCACAAATTAAATAATTTAAAATGAAATAAACAAAAATTAACTTGATCCGAATTAGGTTTGAGATACGTCTCAGGAGTGGAAACTCCTTACTCAGCTATCTCTTACCAATTTCACCTTTTTAGTCAAAATAAAAACAAAAACGCAAAATATGTTTGTAATTTTTGAAATTTTTGAAATTTTTTTGTATTTTTCGAAAAATTTTGGACTAAAAATAAAAACAATACACAACTAAAAACAAGATACTAATCAACTAATTTCCTCCCCCAAACCTAAATGAGGCATTGTCCCCAATGTCTTAAACAATAGAAGAAGAGTTTAGAAGATAATACCTGGTTAACTGAAATTCTACACGAAAAGTTAAATGTTAAGATCCAGATTAATCCGACCCCTCTTACCACGATCGTCCTCGGACCAATTTATCTTTGAAAGGATAGGGTCAATTTACGGTTCATAGACTAAGATTTGGTCAATTAGATCCGGAGCAGTTCTGGCAGTGAAGATGAGTTCTTTTAAAGGTTTTGACACGAACCCATTTCTCCGGGCATCATCAAGAAACAGACAAAGAAAATCATAAAATCCATCAACGTTAAACAGCCCAATTGGTTTCTGCTGTATGTTCAAGTTCGCCCAAGATAACACTATAAAAATTTCCTCCAATGTTCCCAAGCCACCTGGCAAAGCAATAAAAGCATCAGCACGGTTAATCATTTTTACCAATCGTTCAGACATACCTGGCACGATCAGTTCCTCTCCGTTTGATGGTTCAATAAGATTTGCCTCTGCCAAGGGTTTTGGGATGATTCCCAAAACGTGACTGCCTCCTTCCTGTACGGCCTTTGAAACGATCCCCATAAGTCCAAGATTGCCTCCGCCATATACTAAGTGCATATTCCTTGCAGCTAAGAGTCGACCCAATTCCTGTGCTGCTTCTACGTATTGTGGCTTAACACCAACACTAGTTCCGAAAAACACACAGATGTTTTCAACTCGTCTTCTTGAAGTGGCTTCCATGTTTTACTATGGATGTCTTCAAAAGTGCAATGATGAGTTGAATTTATAACACCTGAAAAATGGTGAGTAACATAATATCACTAGTACCTGCCAAATGACAATTATTAGTTAACATTAAAATAAATCGTGATAGTCAAAAAGGTCTGGATCATGTCGGAGAAAATAAAAGAAAACAACAAAACAAATTACAATTATTAGGAAAAGACAAAGAGATATAATATGTACAAGAAAAGTAGCGGCTTGATTGACGTCTATGCGTCAGGGACAAGCTTCCCATCCAATTTTCTTATAAATTGGAAAACATGGTCTTTTTGAGTCAGATTCCCGAGACTTAACTGTTGTCTTTCTTTTTGGAATTGTGTATGTAATTTGCGAATGGCTATATGAACATATCCACTGGGATGCGTCTCAAGAGTTGAAGATATATCATCTACAGACTCCTTACTCAAGCCATCCCCAATGAATTTAATTTTATCTTCGCGATTATCAGACACCATTACTAAAGAACGACAACGAGTATTGCAATTCCAGCGTGCACATTTGTAACAAACACCCATTTGCTTAGCTCTACGTTTCTTTGCATAGGTGCTTCTTCCAAATCCGGGCAAATAAGAATTACAGGAATCGGAATACTCAACTGCTAATCGGACCCGTGCTTCAATTACCCAACGAATATCATTAGGAACACCATGGATCGTTAGTAATCTCATCCGTTCCAAGCGAGCTTTGTAGACTTTCATCAGTGAGTTTTGAGGGAGAGAAGGAAATTGCTTGTGAAGATTTGAGAGAACTTCTTCCATCCTGAAATGTCTTAATCTGCAAAAACTAAACACACCAAATTAAATCACACCAAATCATAATATATACAAAATTGCATGAGTTGCCTCCCTGCGAGCGCTAAGTTTAACGTCGACAGCTAGACGTGACTTCTCAAACGTTAGGCTGGATCTGAAAGTTTGACACTTTCTTTTTGTCGCTCAAATGATTCTCCCCAGTAGTGCTTGACACATTTGTTTTTAACCTTGAAAGTTTTGTTGGAGTCAGGATCATGTATCTCAACGGCTCTGTCTGGTAAAACCTTGGTGATCACAAATGGACCTGACCACCGTGATTTTGGCTTCCATGGGAAGAATTTCACCCTTGAATTGTTTAACAGTACCTTCTGCCCTAGTTCCAGTTGTATGCGCACTAACTTCTCATCATGTCTTTTCCTTGCCTTTTCCTTGTACAATTTGGCATCCTCAAAAGGCTGATTGTGAAATTCCTCCAATTCGTTGAGCTGGTGGAACGTTTTCTCTTCTGTTGCTTGTAGTGCAAGAATAGGCTGGTTCAGTATGCAGTGCGCTTTATCTTCAGGCTCCACAGGCAATTGACATGCTTTAAGTTTGTCAGCAGAACTTTGCATTGCATTGGAGGTCTGGATGGTACTATTTATCACATCAAGTCTGGAACATTTCTCCTTCTCGTCATTAGGGAAATTCATGGCTTTAAAAACATTGAATGTTACTTTTTGGTCATGTACCCTCATGGTTAGTTCTCTGTTTTGTACATCAATAATGGTTAGACCTGTAGCCAAGAATGGTCTCCCGAGGATGATTGGCATGTCTGCGTCTTCCTCCATATCAAGGATAATAAAATCTGCTGGGAAAATGAATTTGTCAACCTTGACCAGCACATCCTCAACTACGCCTCTTGGAAATACGAGCGTTCTATCAGCAAGTTGTAGAGAGACTGAAGTTGGTATTGTTTCTCCAATCTGCAATTTCCTGAAAATAGAAAAAAGGCATCAAGTTAACACTCGCACCTAGATCATACAGAGCCTTACCGAAGTCATGTTCTCCTATGGTGCAAGGAACAATGAAACTGCCAGGATCTTTCAACTTTGGAGGAAGTTTTCTCTGAATGATGGCGCTACATTCTTCTGATAATGCTACTGTCTCATAATCTCCCAATCTCCGCTTTCGTGAAAGAATGTCTTTCATGGATTTGGCATAGCTGGGCATTTGTTCCAACGCTTCTGCAAATGGAATGTTGATATGCAGCTTTTTGAACACCTCCAAGAATCGAGCAAACTGCTTGTCCAGTTTATTCTTCTGAAGATGCTGAGGAAAATGTGGAGGTGGAGTGATCTGTTCTTTTTCCTTTGCTTCTTTTTCCTCCATCTGTTACTTTGTTTCTTTTGGAATATCTTCAATTGTTATTGCCTTGATTCCAACATCTTTGTTGATTTCAGTACCACTTTTTAACATGATGGCATGACATTGCTTATTTCCCATGTTCCTTGGATTTGGCTCTGTGTTGCTAGGAAGGTTACCTGGCGGTCTGTAACTCTGAGCATTGGCCAGTTGTCCAATTTGATTCTCTAGTGCTTTAATAGAAGCAGATTGACTTTGAATTAATGCTGCTTGGGATTGAAACATAGCATCATATCTTGCTGCTTGAGAGTCGTGTTTTGCTTTTATCTTTTTCAAGTGGGTCAACACTTCTGTTATTCCTGATTCATTTGCCTGCTCCTGGCCTTTGTTCTGTTGTTGGAATTTGGGAGGTGGGTTGTTTATTTGCCCTGAATTGTTGCTCCATGCGAAATTGGGATGATTCCTCCACCCTGGGTTGTAGGTGTTGGAATATGGATTGTTCCCATGTCTGTTGAAATTGTTGACATAATTCATCGTTTCTTTATGTTGGTTGAAAGATTTTGACTCAGGTGCTCCTCCAAATGGTGAACTTGTGGATCCACCATTAACTTTCATGTCAAGAGTTTCCAGATTTTTGCAAATCTGATCCAGCTTGGCATTCACTGCTGTATTGGCTCTAATTTCATAAATTCCAGCAATTCGTTGGATCAAGCTTCTTTGTTGGTCCACAATGAATTATTGTTAGCCATTTCTTCAATTAGGTCCTAGGCCTGATCTTCTCCTTTTGGCATCAAAGCTCCTCCAGTAGCAGCATCAATTGTGGTTCTCATTATTCCAGAAAGTCCATTGTAGAAGGTTTGGACTTATAGCCACTTTGCGATCTCATGATGAGGACATTTCCGGAGTAAATCTTTGAATCTTTCCCAAGCTTCGCAAATGGATTCTGAATCTTGTTGCACGAAGGATGTGATGTCATTCCTCAGCTTTGCAGTTCTGGCTGGAGGAAAGTACTTTGCAAGGAATTTGGTGGCTAGAGTGTTCCAAGTTGTGATGGAACCTGCTGGTAACGAATGTAGTCAAGCTTTAGCTCTGTCTTTTAGGGATTATGGAAAAACCCACAGTCTCATTGCTTCTTCAGCTGCTCGGTTGTATTTGAAAGTACCGCAAACTTCCAGGAAGTTGCTGATGTGGGCATTAGGATCTTCAGTTGCATTCCCCCCAAACTGTACTGACTGCTGAATCATCTGGATGCATGTTTTGATGTCACTCGCATTTTCTGGTAAATGAGGAATTACAATACAGGAAATGAAGCCGTCGACCACCGGAATGGTTCTGTCTCGAATGGGTATTGGTGGTGCAACATCCAAAGGTTCAGGTTCCATGTTGACTAAAGCTTCTTGGCCTTCTCGCATTTCCCTTCTCAACTGTCTGATGGTTCTTTCAATTTCTGGGTCGAGCGGTCGGAGTTCAAAACTTCTGGTTCGTCTCATGAAGTATCTGAGAACCTGAAACAAGTGAAGACAAAAACAATAAGTAAAAAGAAATTAGATACAAGTAAAAGTATCTAACCTCAAAACTAATAGTGAAAGATAAATAAGTCCCCGGCAACGGCGCCAAAAACTTGACCGGTGCGTAATCACACGCTTATAACGCAAGCACACGTATCGTTCAAGTAGTATAAAAAGTATCGATCCCACGAGGACTTAATACCTAATCTATTAATTTTATGAGGTCAAATGATTACTAGTATCTAATAGGTTGATTGATTGATTTAAAATGGTGATGATTTTGAATTTAAAAACAAGTAAATAAAATTGCGCGAAATTAGGTTTAAGAAAATTCAATATTAGGAAACTATCAAGGGTTGTGAATCTTCCAATATCATTTTAAAGATGAAGTGGTTATTTCATTTTTGTGTAATATATCGGTTTACTAACATGGAACACTAAATTATGCGAAAGCCTCTATCGATGGTCAGACGCAAATACCCAGTATAACCCAATTGAACCATATGTCTATGTCAACCAAATTACCTGGATTCATTAAGTTTAAGTTCCAATTATGGCTACCCCCGCCCAACATGTATATGTCTATCCTGTAAGGAAATCTATTAAAGGGTTATCTATCCTCAAGGAAGATCGTGAGCTATTAAGTCTAAGGCCGAAACCTAAAATTCCTTGGCCAAGTTTATTTTAGATTTACCAGATCAATCTTATTAGTGGCCAATTAACAAGACGCATTAAGCTTAAGACTTAATAAGTAAACCTTTAAATTACCCAAACTATAAAATAACCCCTTATAAACCGATGATATTAGAATTCATCACAACCCTAGATAACTAACTTAGTTACGACACATAACTAGGGCTAGTAAAAACTTAAATAAAATAAAAGACATAAAGTAAAATGCTGAAAAGTAAATTGCTGAAAAGTAAATGACGGAAAGTAAATGCTGAAATTAAATACTGAAAATTAAATGCTGAAAAGTAAATGCTGAAAGTAAATTACTGAAAAGTAAATGCTCAAAGTAAATTGCTGAAAAGTAAATGCTGAAAAGTAAATTGCTGAAAATTATATAAAGTAGAAGTACAATAAAAGAAGATGATGAGGTAAAATGATCCTCTTTTTTTACTTCTATTTTGGATATCTCCCTTAATATAATATATTAACTTTGCATGATAATTACCAACCAGCCATATAGGCGGTATCCAGATTAAGTGAAATTAATAATTAATTACCAACCGACCAATCAGGCGATATCCATTTTATTCAGGTTAAAACCAATTTAAATAATTACCAACCGACCAATATGGCGGTATCCTCGTTAAGTCAGGTTTTAACTAGTTTATATATTATAATTAAGGGAGATTAATCTAAATATTAGTAATAAAATTTTTACTTTTTTTCCCAGCAAAGGGGAGTTACCTCCTTATTACTGAAAAGTAAAAACTGAAAATTAAAGAAAGAAATGTACTGTGCGTAAAAGTAAATTGCAGAAAGTAAAAACTGAAAAGTAAAGAAAAGAAAGTGCGAAAGCGGAAATTAATTACTGAAAGCTGTAAATAAACAAACAAGATACAATCTTCTTAGTATTCTTAAGGAATTACTTAGAAGAAAGTATGAATTTAGAATTGAAATGGCTTGGTATTTATAGGCAAAATTTTGCCTCCATCAAATCATCCACCAAATCCATTATTAATTGCTCCACTAATTGCTCCACCAAATCCATTATTAATTGCTCCACTAATTGCTTATCATGTTTGGTGGTGATTTGATAATTTTTATTATTTATTTATTAATTTATTTTTTACTTTGAAAATGATTGAAAATGACTTTAATAATTACATACAACACACTTCTGGATGGTTCATCAATTTCGGGCATGAAATCTTCAGAATTCGAAATTATTTTGTCTTTCCAAGTTGTAGATCTTTGAGTCTTTTTTAATCTGGAACTTGAATCAGCTCAATCCGATATCGGAGTAAAAAGTTATGCCCACAATACGACATATGTGCAAAACTGGAATTTCCAAAATCGCACTTCGTTAAAACGCCATTTCAAGTTTCCAATCTCCAAAATTAATATGTCAAGTCCAATTTTTGCCCTTATTTAACCCAAATTTCGTCCTAAATGATTTTATTATGTCCCAATATTATTTTATCTGTAAAATAAACTAAAACACATCAAAACGTTCATTAAACCCGAGAAACTAAACAAAATATTAAGTAAAATGGGCGGTAAATATTGACATATTTTCCGCTCATCAGTCTGCACCTTATTCTCGGAATTATCTCCATTATAGAAGTTGTTTCCATTCTCGAAATTATCTTCATTCTCGAAGTTTGTACCCCATTCTTGGAGTTGTTTGTGATGTTTTAACCTCATTCCTGAAGTTTGTACCTCATTCTCAGAATTGTCTCCATTCTTGAAGTTGTTTTCATTCTCGAAGCCTGTACCCCATTCTTGGAGTTGTCTTTATTCTTGAAGTTATCTTCATTCTTAAAGTCTATACCCTATTCTCGGAGTTGTCTTCATTCTCAAAGTTTGTACCTGATTCTCGGAGTTGTCTTCATTCTCGAAGTTGTCTATTGTTCATCCTCATTTCGAGGTTTCACTTTATTCCTGAAGCTATCTGATATTCATCCCAATCATCTTTCTAATTTTCCAAATTTGTCAGTATTCCAAACCCATCTGTTGACATTCCAAGTCCTTCTAATTTTCCAAATCCTTCAAGTCGTTTCATCTTCTGGAGCGGTCCCATTCTAAATTTCCTTTATTGTTCGAGGTATTTCAAAAACCCCTTTTACCTCAATATATTCCAAAGTCTACTTCTGTTCCAAACATTTTTTTTATCCCAATACTTTCCAAAGTCTGCTTCTATTGTCGTTGTTCCAAAATCTAACAATGAAAGTCCCCTCAGTTACTACCTTCAAGGAGGCATTGCCTCCGGAATTCTTTCTCAGGCGAACTTTGCCCCCATGTTTTGTTCTTCTGTCTGTCGGGTACTCCATGTCTTGGAGTCTTTGATTTTTGACTGATACTGAACGTTTTATATCTTGCTCTACTTCTTGTAGGCTTATTTTGCTCAAATTTTCTTCAAAAGAAAGGTTATCTCTATGTATGCATGTATGCAAATGATTCCTAGTTGTCGGCCCATCTTCTGTTTGAGTGCAGGAGTCACGATATTCTCTTATGAAGATTTACTTGGGTTTCATTCCCACTTCTGTCTAGGCTGTCCCTTGAGGTTCTCAGATTGATTTTGCTAACCAAATTTCTTTTTCATGCAATGACTCTTCGCATATTCTCAAAAGTTTTTTCTTTTTGAAATTCAGTCTCTTTTCAAAGTATGAGCATTATTTAAATTCAAAATTCAATTCCAACAAAGTTTTTCACTATTCGAATGCTTCTCCATGTGTGTGTGATTCATTTACAAAGAATTGTGTGCAGCATGGATCAGTTTATGTTGGTGCTAACTGTAAACTAATACTAGCACTTTAGTTCATTTTTTTCATTTTTTCTTTGGTCAAGGTAATCTAACACATAGTTAAGGATCAACATGATTTCAGAATTTCTCAAATGTTTATCTTATGTAGGGTTCATCCCTAGCTTCATTAAGTCGTCAAATTGACTCTTGATGCAAAGATTGCACATTTGTGATGCGAGCACATGGTTACTCAATAATTTAACCAACTCAAGTTGCTTTGCGTACTTAATATTCGAGTTGTCGTTTGATGTAAAAATAGTCGTATGGTGCACGATACTCCTGGTTACTAAGCAATTCAAACAGCAAAGTAGATATATTTTTATAGGATCCGCCTCTTTCCACTATTTTCTTCTATTTGTTTTTCTATTTTTCCTTCCTTTTTCATTTTCATTTTCATTTTTCTCTTTTTTTCCTTGTTTGTGTCATCTCCTCAACTTAGTGTCATCTTAACCTTAACTTTGGAAGGGAATCAAATGAGTGTCAAGTACCGTGACCATCTCTACAAATTATGCCAATAAAAATTCTTTCTAAGCAAGTAATGTAATTCTAAGTGCAAGTTTAGTACGTAATTTTGGGATAACACTCTGCTAGTGATTCCAAAGTTAAAACTTTTTTTTTCAAATTCAGACATGCTCATTCTTATCGAGAGACAAAAGATTTTTAGAAAATCAAATTTATTTCATCATTGAATAAAAAGAGTCATTACATGACGAAAAAGAAAAAAGGCGATGCAAGATTATGCGTAGGCATGATGGTCGGGTGGGGGTTTCTGTTGGTGTTGGGTTGATTTCCTTCAAGGTCAGGGATTTTGCCTTCATCAGTAAGGTATTGGACTTCGTGTTTAAGGCAGATGCAAATGTTGGTGTCATGGCTGTTCTGCTGGTGGAAGTGGCAAAACGATTTAGATCGATATGGCAGGGTATGGGCTTTGACGACGATTTTGGTTCTATGGGTTTTAATAGGTCTTTCCTTTGTAACTCCTCAAACACCCTGGACAGAGGTCTATAAAAATTTGAAAATATTATATCTTTAATAATAGTGATCTTGGCGGAGCCTGCCTTCGTTCTTGAGGGCCCTTTAGTGGATTTTCTATTTTAGTTGTGAAACCTTATATTCTCATCTTCTTTTTCTTCTATATCCATGACAATTTCCTTTAACTTTCAAAAGCTTTTCATCATGGAGGTCATTCTCCTCAGCTTATAGTAGATGAAGGGCTTGGTGCCCATGATGATCATTTTGATATGGTCTTGTTCTAATGGTCTAGCCTATATCTTAAACAGCCGACTTCTCCAACGGTCTAAGTATTCCTTAAAGCTCTCATTGGGATTTTGCTTGTACTTTCCAAGTCCCGGAATGACATGTTGATCTCTATATCTGTGACGTATTAGTTTAGAAAGGCCTCTGCTAATGTCTTCCAATCATCTTTTATTTTCTTTTCTAAGTTGTGGTACCATACCACAAGTGCTCCTTCAAGCGACATGCAAAACATTTTCATAACCTGGTGCTCAGACAGGCCAGTAGCACTTATCATGGATACATATTGACGGAGGTGTACCTTAGGATTTCCATTCCCGTTGAACTTGACCATATCGGGCATTTTGAACTCAGAAGGCATGTGCTCCTTAAATACCATAACATTATAATCTAATGGACCTTTATGTTTGACCTTCATCTTTTAGGCCACTGCCTCTATTTTGTCCTTTAACTTCTATAGTTTGGCCTCAGCCTGAGACTTGGCCACTTTTCTCACAGCGTATTCTGCCATGTCCTCTTCATCTTCTAACACAAGTATCCCCTCAATTGGCTTACTGTCGTGCTCTTCACTCTTCTTTTTTCTAGTCCAAGCCCCTACGGTATGGGCTACGGTCTGATTGGCTATGGTGTTGATCAGAGTTTATAGTTGTTTCATCATCTTGTTTACGGTGATTTCCAACTGGTATACTCAGGAAATGTCATTACTGGTCATTTCTATGCTATTTATTATTGGCTTCTTGAATAGTCTTCCTTCTTCTCTAACCCAATAAGACGCTATGATGGCTTTATCACAAAGTGTTAGCATGATACATGAGATGCATGGAATGCAAAATTTGTTCATACGGTAGCATACATCCTTCCGACCTTATCTCTCCCATACACGCGGTTAGTATAATATTCTTCCCTAGGTTTGGCTTAGTTCATATACCATCATGAGGTACACAAGCTCGTTCTTTCTTCTACTAAATATAAACCTTGGCTATCTCGATTCCTTTCCATCGTTAAAAGATAAAAGCTGCCCATTTACAAATCATTGAGCCTAATATGAGGATCGTGCCATTGTTTAGAAATGAAGAATTGGACCTTTAGTATTCATGGTCATTTGAGGTGGACTTAAAATATTTAAGAACATCCAAATTGGCTAAAACAAGCCGTACTTTTTCTAAATGAAATCCCATGTGAGTATCAGGGTATCATACCCATACTTAAATATATTTGGACCTTAGTTAAACATTATGGGCCCAATAATATTTTCATACAAGGTGGCCCATTAACATTTCAAAATACTTAACCCAATTATCATGGAACACGAACTTGTTTTAGTTAAAGGCCCAACAAGTTCTTTGTCCCATGATAAATGAATTAAATTAATTCAAATGGCTAGGGTCCAAACACATGCATTAGGGAGGTTTATTCCTAGGGAAAATGCCTATTGGCTCACAAGTGGGCTCATTAAGGGTTATGCTTAGGCTTTCATTGGCGAAGGGTTGTCTAAAACTAGGTCTCCCCACTCAAGGGTTAAATCAACCAATGAACGCGCCTTTTTTATACCCAATGGTACGTGCCAACAAGTGATGTTTATCATCTTATAATGATCCACCGTCTTCAGTGAAAGCTATTTCAAGATATGTGAGGCCATCGGTTTAAAGGGTATGCAAAAAGAATAAAGGCATGATTCACCTCAGTCTTGCCATGGATACTACAAGGCATTTCTTCGGAGCCGATTCCCAATGGATTCGTCATCTATAGGAGCAAAGCGGGGTTTACCGTTATGCCTATGATATCGATGACCACATGGCAACACTTCTCTATATGAAAGTCCTTAAAGTGTCTTGATTTATTATATACTGCCATATGGATTTTCGAAATACTCTGGGATGTGATGGGGGAGTCAATCTCATGATTACATTGTGACATACGATTATGTGTGTTTGTGAGCGATTATATGATTTTATATATAGTACTGAGATGACTCTTTGATTATTTTCTCGATATGTTTTTTTTTTTAAATATATTTTTCTATATATTTAGTAAACTAATTATACATCTATATTTTCAAAGATAAAAATTTTTTAAAATAAATAATCAGATTCCTACGAGTATTTTCCCAATACTTGCTTTCTACTTCCTGTTGGACAATTATGACCCATAGCATCACTATTTGTACAGAACATGGTGTTGTTGTACAAATTAACTATGTGACAAAGGAAAATGCTCTTTTATCATTTGTAATTGGATTACCAGGATATATAAATGATAAAAGTCCATATGATTAGTACCAGATTAATAAGATATGAGACAATATTAATCCACGTAAGGTTTAATCATTAAATATCCCTAGTCGTAGTATTATCGAGACTGGACATCGATAATGCGGAATAGGCTAGTATTACACTTGTGCGTGTTATGGAAGCGTAACAGCATAGTTCTCATATATTTGGGTATTGGATACTCATGCAAGTGTAATGAGAGGTTCTGTTTACCGATGGTAAGGAAACAGCTTCGCTCTGGATAGACCCCTCGAAATCACATTGGTAGTATGACTATGTGTCTATGGGAATCCGAATCTGGGTAGGTGCATTTGGTCTTAACCTGAGACTTGCATCGCTAATACTTCCGACAATCAGTATACTTTGGTTTTGGTCATCCGGGGCTTTTACAGGTTCTGTGTACGCCTCTTCTGGGTATACTGAGAATCGTAGTGTATTGGGTGTGATGTCAAGATGAAAGTATCACTTCAGTCATATGGAGATGATGATCACACATGATACGGAACTGGTACTCTTGTATGCTGCAGCTATCAGGATAATATAACAAGGTCATGATTATCCGATTATAGAGACTAGTTACCAGAGATCTGATATATGCTTCGTATGGGGCAGACACAATTCCAGCCCCAGGCCTAGCATGTGACATCCGATACTGGATCGTAATACGCAATACTACGTATACTACGCTTGACAAATATTACATATTCATTTAAAGAATATTTCTGGAAAATTGGGTAGGCACGATGCTTTGCTAGAAGCCAATCATGTCTTGTAAATCGGTAAGAACGTGGTACCGAGTACGCACGTGTTCGGATAGTCCAATGACCGGATTTACTGCCAACATATCCAGGGATCTCTTGGGTCGCTTTCCAAAAATTCACCGATGACATTTGACTCGAACAAAATTAATCTGGGATTAATTATGAGAGAGAAAATTAATCTGGGATTAATTACGACAAGAATTAATCTGGGATTAATTAACATAGAAAGAATTAATCTGAGATTAATTGCGTCGAGAATTTATCTGGGATTAAATTCATCGAGAAGAGAGAATGCGGTTAATTTGGAATTAATCGGTAAAATAAATTTAATAGTGAAATTGGATTTCTCTATTTGATTTATTTATTTGGGCTAAAATAATATATCGAATATATTAATTGAAATTAGATTTCAACGCGGAATTAAAATTGGATTTTAATTCAAGCGAATGAATTAATTTATAATTAATTCGCGAGCGACTTTCATAATAATTTTGCGAGGGACTATTATTTAATTAAATTGGATTTAATTATGTCGCGATTGAAAATTCGTTTAATCAGATTAAGCGAATCCGTGCTCGAAATGTGTGGAGCAAGCCACTTGAATTTTGAATTAAAGTGGGTCCCAACAACTTACATCACATGTTTATCAAGTGTCAACTTGAGTGATGGAAATGGTTGGAGGCATTAAATGCCATTTTTCCCTCCAACACTTTGCCTTTGCTTTTGGTAAAAGTATATACACACTTTTGTGAGTTGACTTGGTCAATTGGTTTTAGAAAAACAAAAACAAAATTCTCTCTCTCCCTTTTCTTCTCCTTGGCCGAAACTTCAAGGTTTTCTCCATGGAATTTTTGTTTCAAAAATTCAAGCTTGCTAGCACATTTAGAGTCAAAAGATGGTGATAAGGAAACTCACCCGAGAGTATGGAACTCGATTTCAAGCTCCGAAGCTTCCAACACATCCAACAAAGAAGGAATTTTTGAAATCCTAAATCCGATCAATGTGAGTATTCCACAATTCCCTTTGATTTATTCGCATACAAATCACTCTTAGATGATCTTGGCATGTTCTAAGAACACTTACACTTCCTCCACATGTAATTTCAGTTAGACGACTCTTTTGGGAAACATTATAGGCAGCCGCGTAGAGCTTTTTGCCGAAACTTTTGTACTTGGACTTGGTATCGTATTTTTGACTAGTGGACTACCTGTGAATTTTCTTTTCCATGTCCGTAAAAAATATATAACAATATATTTTATTAATAATTAATTATAATGATGCAGAAATTGATATTTTCATGAAATTCACTTATATTATCGTCAGTTTGTTTAATGGTGACTTCAACACTATAGAGATACATCCAATTATTTAAATAATATATGTGATAATATGGAATTCCCAAATTTCCACTGGCCCATGTTTTGCGGTGTGACAATTATCACATAGTTTCTTACCGACAGTTCTTTGTTCCTATGGTTGTGTACATTTCGGGCCTGAACAATATCTCAATTTATTAAGTATACTTAGAGAATTCATTTTTCTTTATAATTCTCATGGAAGCAACTTCATTTTATACTTAAATAAGTGATCTTCTATTAAGAGTATCGTGTCTTTTTCTACTTGATCCATTCCCAAGATATACTGATCATTAAAAATATATTTTATCTTAAACCATGATAAGCAGCATTCACGTTATCATAGAAATAAAATTTCAATTGTTTCTTTTAAACCACGACAGACAATACTCACACCATCGTAGAAGAAACTCACTCTGTAGTGCTTTTTTGAATTACATAAAAATCTAGATGTCGAGATCTTTAGTCAATTAGGTGGATTTCTATTATGCTAATTCGTTAAATATAGCCTTTATGCATATTCCCTTCAATGATTTAAATACTAGCTTTCTAGATAAACTTTTAGTCAACAGATCTGTTTTTATTGTGAATTTTCCATATATATTACAAAAACCTCTCACCAAACACGGTCTTTGTAAGAAGTTTGTATAGCAATTAGAGGGAGTAGTCCCATAATAGAAAATGAAAGGTTTATAAGTGTTCTCTATACACTTATATTAAAATTGGAAAAAGCAAGGCTTGGGCTTTGACTTGGGCTTGTGAGGTATAGCATTAGAACTAATTAATATATTTAATATTTTTTAATTAATCAAAGATGGGCCTTGCGCCTTGAGGCTCTTGTGATTCAATAAATGCTTTATTTAATAAAATATTTTTATTTTAAATATGAAGATTTGTGTCCGATCAACACGCCTCTTCCAATTTAATTGAAATTCTCAAAAATGTTTGGTGGAAATTCCTTTTATCTCTATAAATGGAACAAAAGACCAGAGGCACAGAGACATGAAAAAGATAGAATTTTCCATATACCAACAGTTCTGATTTTTAGAGAAAACACTTAGTAAATTTGCAAGGGATCGAAACTTCGGTGCAACAATTTCGGTCCTCAGATTGTTGAATCTTGGTGGTAGACATCCAACAAACTACAAGCACAAGAGTAGGGGTGAATTTCTGCTATAGGACGTAACATTATCTGCTCACCTCAATCTATAAAAGTTAGTTTGCTGTTTTTGATTTTGATTACTTGCACTGTAAGTTTATGTTGTTATTGATTTTGATTACTTACTTTGTAAGTTTCTATTTTGGTTTGTATTTTATTTGTAAGTTTCTGTTTCAGTAAAACTTATTGCATTCGTTGATTCTTCTTTAAAAATCTATAGCAGAAATTTATGGAACAATTTGTGAATGCTGTGAAGCCTCATGTTGAGAAACCATATAAGTTCAAAGGACTAGATTTTAAATGATGGCAAAAGAAAATGTTGTTTTATTTAACAATATTGAACCTTGCACATGTCGTCAAGGAAGAATGTCCTATGGCAGAGGGAGATAATATTCCTGCAGAAAAACTCAATGTAATTGATGCATGGAAACACAATGAGTTTTTATGTAGGAATTATATTTTAAACAGCCTGATGACTCTTTGTATGATATGTACAGATCTTGTAAGACTGCTAAGGATTTATGGGAATCCCTAGAGAATAAATATAAGATCGAAGATGCCAGTTCAAAGAAGTTCATTGTTGGTAAATTTCTAAAGTACCAAATGATGGATTCGAAAACTATTGTCAACCAAGTTGAAGAATTACAGATTTTCTTCTCCATGAAATTGCGGCAGAAGGCATGGCTCTACCAGTTCAATTTGCTTTCGGATCTGTGATAGAAAAATTACCTCAATTGTGGAATGATTTCAAGATACATTTGAAGCATAAAAAGACTGATATGTTAATGGAGGATCTAGTTCTCAAACTAAGGGTGCAAGAAGATCACTGCAAGAGTGAAGGGCTGAATATTTCATAATTTGAAGCCAAAGCAAATATCATTGAGAGTGGAGAGGTGCCTAAGACTAAGCCTCAAAACCAGAAGAATAAATGGAACAGTAAATGGAAAGATAAACTCAGAAAGTTCTTGCTGCAAAATGGAAGAATTTCAAGGGAATTAAATGTGCTTGTTGGGTGTGTGGAAAAATTACACACCGAGCACTAGACTGCTGCCACAAGAAAGGAAATCCTAGTCCAAATGGTAATAATAGCAACAAACAAGCAAATATTGTTGAAGAAGAATTTGTTGGTATTGTTGTTTCTGAAGTCAATTTATTGATTGATAGTAAAGATTGGTAGATGGATACTGGTGCAACAAGACATATAAGTGGAAACAGGAATATGTTTCTCACCTACACTCCTAACAATGGCGATAAATATTATATATGGGAAATGCAATTGCTACAACTGTTAATGGAAAAGGGAAAGTGGTTCTCAAATTTACTTCCGAGAAAGAACTTGCCCTTATAGATGTATTACATGTCCCTGAAATTACTAAGAATCTTGTTTCTGGTTCTATTTTAAGCAAGAAGTGTTTTAAGCTTGTATTTGAATCTGACAAATTCGTTCTCACTAAGGGTGGAATATTTGTAGGAAAGGGTTACCTCTCTGAAGGGCTCTTCAAACTCAATATAATTGATGATGCTAATATTAATAAAATAAATAAGGCTTTTGTTTACTTGGTTGAATCTTCTACACTATGGCACACTAGATTAGGTCACATAAACTTTAAATGTATGCATATAATGGTTAATCTTGGTTTGCTGCCTAATTATAAAAAAGATAATACGCATAAATATGAAACATGTGTTGAATCAAAGTTTGCTAGCAAGTCCTATAAATATGTGATTAAACGATCAATGAATTGTTAGAATTAATTCTTATAGATTTGGGTGATTTTAAATCAATACCAAATCATGGTGGAAAGAATTACTATATCACTTTCATATATGATAGTAGTAGATATTATTATGTATATTTAATATATAGCAAAAACGAATCTTTGAATATGTTTAATACATATAAAGCTGAGGTGGAAATTCAGTTAGACAAGAAGATCAAAATATTGCGATATGATAAAGGCGAAGAATATGAATCTAATGCCTTCGCAGAATTTTATACTTCTGATGGAATAATTCATCAAACAAAAGCACTCTACATTCCTAAAAAAAATGGGGTTGCTGAACATAAAAATAGAACATTAAAAAAATATGATGAATTCTATGCTTAACAGTTTTAGTTTACCATATAATATGTGGGGTGAACCTTTACTTATGGCAAACACCATCTTGAACAGAATTCCACCAAAGAAGAGTGATCAATCTCCATATGAAAAATGGAAGAAAAGGCTACCGGCATACAAAATCTTGAAAGTGTGGGGTTGCCTAGCAAAGGTTCAAGTTCTATTTCCTAAAAGAGTTAAACTTGGACCTAAAACTATTGATTATGTGTTTATTGGATATGCTAAAAATAGTGCAGCATATCGAATTCTAGTAATTAAATATGGAATTTTGGATATCCAAGTAAATACCATTATTGAGTCTAATAATGTTGAATGGTTTGAGCATATATTTCCTTATAAGGATAGACTTGATAAAAATAAGCGTAAAGTGATTGAATTTAGTCAAGAGAATGAGGTTGATGTTGCCTCTTCATCTGGTTTTCAAGAAAAGGTTTTGGAATCAAGTGAATCAATATCAACTCTCTAAGAGAAAGATCTAGAACCTATAAGAGGAAAAAGAATCAATGTAGTAAAAGATTATGCACCTGATTTTTTAACCTTTCTCATTGAAGTTGATCCTCAAACATATCAAGATGCCATAACTTTGTCTGAATCTATTTATTGGAAAGAACCAATAAGTAGTGAAGTAGAATTCATTCTAAAAAACCATACATGGGAGTTAGTAGACTTACCATCTGGTTACAGACTGATCGGTTACAAATGGATTTTTAAAAAGAAATTGAAGTCTGATGATAAAATTGATAAATACAATGCTCGTCTGGTAGCTAAGAATACCGTAAAAAAGGACTTGATTTCTTTGACACATACTCACCAGTAACCAGAATAACATCTATAAGGATGTTAATTACGATTGCAGCGATTTATAATTTGGAAATAGATCAAATGGATGTAAAAACCAAATTCTTAAATGGTGAATTAGATGAAGAAATTTATATGGAACAAGCTGAAGGGTTTGTAGCAAAAGGACAAAGGAAAAAGTATGTAAACTTGTGAAGTCACTTTATGGACTTAAACAAGCACCCAAACAATGGCATGAGAAATTCGATCATACAATGTTATCAAATGGATTTTGGATCAATGAATGTGATAAAAATATCTACATCAAGAAAATGAATAATGATTCATATGTCATTTTGTGTTTATATGTTGATGATATGCTCATAATGGGACCAAATTTAAGTGTCATAAATTCGAAAAAGAAAGTATTGAATTCAATCTTTGATATGAAAGACATGAGAAAAACTGATGCTATCTTAGGAATTTGAATTCAAAGAAGTAACGATGGTAATATTCTCAGTCAATCACACTATGTGGAAGTAATTCTTCGAGAATTTGGACATTTTAATAGTAGTCCATCTAAAGCTCATTTTGATCCTAAAAGTATATATAAGGAAAATTTTGAGGATAGTGTGTCACAACTAGAATATAATTGGCACACTACAATACATCACAGATTGTACTAGACCGAACATTGCCTACTCTATGAATAGATTGGCTAGATATACTAGTAATCATTCAAAGGATCATTGGGATGCTTTAGTTAGAGTATTAAGATACCTAAAACACTCAGTGAAGTATGGATTACATTATACAAAATATCCACCAGTTTTGGAAGGATATAGTGATGCTAATTAGATTTCAAATGATACAGAAAAAGTAACAAGTGGGTATGTCTTTACACTTGGAGGGGCTGCAGTATATTGAAAATTGCAAAAATAAACGTGTATAGCACGTTAAATGATGGAATCAGAATTCATAGCCTTGGATAAAGCTACTGAAGAAGCGGGATGGCTAAAGAATTTCTTGGAAGATATTCCAAATCCAATGTGGCCTCAACCTGTGACGGCCATATGTGTGCATTGTGACTGCTTGGATGCTATTGGGAGAGCAAAGAGCCATATGTATAATGGGAATTCAAGGCACATAAGACGTAGACATAACACTATAAAACACATGCTCTCGACTGGCATTGTTTCCATTGATTTTGAAAAATCAAAGAAGAATATTGCAAATCAATTAACAAATGGTATATCAAATGAGCAAGTGATATATTTATCGAGGGGAATGGGCTTAAAGCCAACACAATGAGAAGTAGCCTAGCGGAAACCCAACCTAGAAATTTGATAATTCAAAGTCTAGGTTCAATGTGGAAAACTAGTTGGGTAAAGCTCAAGTAATAAAGCATAACAAATTGCTCATTCCTATGATAAGAAATGTTATGATACCTATGATGATAAGCATGAATGATTGATCATTCTTAATGACACTAACATAAGAAAAATTAGTATTACATGATACTTATAATCATTGTGTCACCTATATAGGAGTAATGTGTGGTCGCATTTAGGAGAATGAAATGATTAAATTTTCTAAAGCTCCTATGAATCCAGAATTATTCAGGACCAAGATGAACACAACCGTATGAATTGAAATGTGTTGAAATTTGACATGTGTGATACTTATTGTATTGATTTACAAAATATGATGAACATTTCAATGTCTCTTATACACACCGACTCATCAGTAAATTTAATAAGTACTTACTATGGAAGGTTCAAGTCCAAAAGATACTTCTCCTGATGCATATCATTTTAAAGTTTTCTCCGGATCATGCTATGTACAATATCACCACTATTTGCGATACAAATGTGGGGTATTGTAAGAAGTTTGGATAGAAATTAGAGGGAGTAGTCCCATAATGGAAAATGATATGCAAAATGAAAGGTTTATAAGTGTTCTATAGACACTTATATTAAATTGGAAAAAGCAAGGCTTGGGCTTGGGTTTAGGCTTGGGCTTGGGCTTGGGAGGCATGGCATTAGAACTAATTAATATATTTAATCTATATTAATCAATCAAAGATGGGCCTTGGGCCTTGGGGCTCTTGGGCTCTTGTGATTCATTAAATGCCTTAAAACATTTTTATTTTTTATTTTCATTTAAATCTGAAGATTTATGTCTGATCAACACACCTCTTCCAATTTAACTGAAATTCTCAAAAACATTTGGTGGCAATTCATTTTATTCTCTATAAATGGAACAAAAGACCAGAGGTAGAGAGACATGAAAAGATAGAATTTTCCATATACAAATAGTTCTGATTTTGAGAGAAAATGATTAGTGTAATTTATACCCATTTATTCTTGTATTCTTAGCTTACTATTTTGTTAGTTTTCATATCATTTAATGTATTTTGTAGTTCTTTTATGTTTTATTTATAGGAAGCGTTGATACATGGATCTTGGGGCATTTATACGTGTTTTGGGATCATACAGACGCATCGGAAGCACTCGGGAAGAGCAGAGACGCAAGTCGCAGGAACCAGTGAAAATAATCACTGGCGTCGTGATGCCTGCATGTCCCCATACAAAAGTGTAGTGGCTTTGGCGTCGCGGCGCTGGGGAACGCCCAAAATCACTAATCTTAAGGTTTTCACATGCTTAATGACCCCAAAGCTCTATTATAAATACATTAGTTCGTCCAAAGCAAATGGGGAGGCTAATACACAACCTAAAACACCAAAATACATATTTTAGAGAGATCCAATGACGAGGATTAAAGAGCGACAAGAAGATACGAAGGCGGTGACGTCCGAAAAGGAAGAGATTCAATTCGGGTTAAATCTATTCATGACTTTGTTCTTATTGTTTTTATCTTTAGTCGTGAACTAACTTCTTAATTTTGGAGAATGATGTAACTGATGCTTGAACCTTTATATAGATTGTCAATTTTATTATGAAGTTTTATTAAGTTTATTTATATCCTTTTAAGTTTAATGCTTCTTAGTTGCTGGCCACAATTAAGATTATGAATGTTGAGAATCTATCACTCGAGAGATGGGATTTTGAATAGATCTAGAGAATATAACCTAGGAGTTTTATAGAGTTCGAGAGAATATATAAGTTCATTTGAAGTTCTTAATATAGAATCACAAAACATAATGAGTTGTTAACTACTAGATTTTTATAGAGATATCGAATTATGTAGTTAATGATATTTTCACTGATACTCGAGAGAGGGGGTGGATATTTTCGGAGTCTTGACTTATAAATAATACAACTGAAAAATGATTAATTGGCATGACAAATACATAGGGGATAGATAGGTGAAATCTGACTCTAGAATCTTTATCGTATTAGTTCCTCCTATCTAAATATTTTATATTTTATTTATTAAAATTAAATCTTTATTATTTTATATTCTAAATAAAGTTAGGATTATCAATTGTATTACTTAGTGTGAGTTTAACATAATCCCTATGGGTTCGACACTCTTAACTCATATTTATACTAAAATTTGACACCGTACACTTGCGGTACGATATAAAATATCACAACAAGTTTTTGGTGCTGTTGCCATGGATTGTTTGTTTAATTCACATTAATACTATTACCAAGTAATTTTAGTTTTAATTTAGATTTTTATTTTTATTTTTAGTTTATTTTTATTTTTATTTAGTTTATTGATTTTTTTCTTCTTTTTCCGGTGCTTCAGTGAATGCGAAGATCCACAAGTCTCGACTCGCTTCTGTTTGATCCTGAAATATAAAGTGTTAGGGTTGGTACTCGGAGTGACAATCCGAATCGTATTTATTTCCGATTCATAAATACGAATAATTCTATTTTCCATAATATTACCAATTTAATGGTAGCACCCTTGTCTTTTATACGCTCATTCGATCTAATTGCGATTAGATATCTGATTACGATTAGATCGAAAGTGAATCTAATTCAGTGATACGTGTATATTAGAAAAAGACTCCAGGATTTACAATATAATGTGCAGTAACAATGTAGTTTGTAATTGACATTGAGAAGCGCATTATAAGATGTATATCCTTAAATAAAGTTCCTGGTAAAGATTTACTAACACGGATCGGTTAGTAAAATCCGCACAGACCAGTACATGTCGTATATCGTGACTTGGTCAGATGGTTTATCCCAGTGAACTTTGAGTCTCGGGAGACTCGTATAGATATGCAGATGTTTATTTGATAAGACATTGAACGATTCACTGAAGGTTTCCTATTAGCTGGTACACCAACGTCAATAGGAACCTTCTCGAGTTGAGCGAGCATAGTGGTCCTTCGACTTGAGATACCATAGTGGGATATATGAGTTATCCTCCACACTATGATGGCAGTCACGTCAACGATCTATCCATGATCAGACCTCCGCATGTGTTGGGGTTGGTGCTCAGAGCGCCAATCCGGACCGTATTTATGTCTGATTCATGAATATGAACAATCCATTTTTCCATAATATTACTTATTTATGGTTGCACCTCTTGTTTTTATATACGTATTTGATCTGATTACGATTAGATTGAAATTAAATGTGGTTTAGTGATATGTATATATTAGACAAAGGCCCGATAATATATAATGCAGTACACAGTTACAAAGATAGTTTGTAATTGACATTGGGAAGTGTCACTGCTAAATGTATATTATCAAATACAGTTCCTGGTCAAGATTCACTAACACGGGTCGGTTAGTCAAATCTGTTGAGACCAGTACATGTCGTATATCGAGACTTTGTCTGATGGTTTATCCCAATGAACCATGAGTCTAGGGAGACTCGTATAGACGTATAGGTGTTTATAGTGGATAAACACTAAACGACTCACCGAAGATTCTTAATGGATGGTACACCAACGTCAATAAGAATCTTGTCGGGTTGAGTAACACTTTTGATTCTTAGACTTGAGATGCCACTATGGGCACATGAGACATCTTCTACACTTAGATGGCAGTCACGTCACCGATCTATTAAGATCATACCTCCGCCTGTTCGTTGGGTGTAGATAGATCCTCAGGGTGTCCTGTGTGTGTCAAGATAGGATCCGCCAGTTCTGTGTATCAGAGCATAGGTAGTCCATATGATTAGCAATCAGATAAAAACCATGGGCATGTGGTACAATTTAGAAGCTAGTTCTAAATGCTCTTTTTGAGATTGCTAATAGAATAGTCGACTGGATAATCCCTAAAGAGTTTTGACGTTTACATCTACATCTCTGGGATTTATCCGGATACCTGTGACGGAGGAATTATACATTTTCCATGACCTCGACCTGTATGATTCAGCGAGTTTATCCGTGATCGTCATAATTTACGGGTGGATAAATTATGGACACGAAATTGGATTTCGTGACGGATATGCCTGAATCTAGAGAGTCTCACTAATGAAATATACTCGTAGAGTACTAGGTCAACAATTATAAATAATATTGATTATTTATAAAGTCGTTTAAAGGTTAAACACAAAATACATGTATATGGACCCGATAGTCATTTCCTTAATTTTTGTGTATTTATAATGAATGCTTGATTAATTCAAATACACATTAATTAATTATCAAATTGGATATTTGATTAATATCACAAATGAATATGTGTATTTAATATTTAATATTAATGTAAATATTTTACATATATTTAATATATTTATATTTAATTAATTAATTACTTATTTAATTGTTAAATGATTAAATTAATTAAAGTATAGATATTTTTAAGTTGTGATATTTTATTTAATGACTAAGTTGAAATTATTGACTTGTTTGAATTTATCATTAAAGTGTAATGATCATTTAATCAAGTTGCAAGTTGAAATTCAAATGAAATTAAAACAATTTCTCTTGATTTTTCCTTAGGCAATTTCGGCCAAGGGCATAATTGTGATGTTATCTTGTTATTATTTTCTTTATTCATTGTGTTTTGTTTGATGGAAGATTGTTGATAAGGTTATGCATGTCTAAAATTCAAAGGATGCTTCTAATGAGTTAGTAAGCATACTTTTGTAAGTTTGAGAAACTTTGTTGCTAATCTAGAGTTTTTGACCCACTCTTAAATGACCTAGATTTGATCTATAGTTATTTCATTGTGTTGAGACTTGATTTGGATGGAAGAAACATGATTTAAGTATTGGATTTAACCAATTTGGTCTAATTTGTCCAATTTGAAGAAATTGAAAAATTAGGGTTTAAAACCACTTCCAAATTTGGGGCTTTTCATTTATATGGTGTATTTGGATGTTTATATGATGCATATAAAATATTGGGTTGATTGGATTTCATTTGCATGTGTTTTGAACAATGGAAATGCAAAATGCACAATCCCCCCCTTTGGAATAGCTCTCGGCTTTAGGGTTTATTTTTGAGTTTTTTGTTGCAAATTGTATTTTGACATTTGGGACATGTTAAACTCATCCTAGAAATGATTTAGAATCATTCAAAATTGTTTTGAACAATTTCGGATTCGAAATAAACAAAATACTTGTTTATGGGTAATTTGGTAATTTCACATAAATTTGATTTATTGTTGTAGGCACTGCATTTTTGCATATAAGCTCGATGATGAGTCTCTTATGGAGACACTACCTATTTAGTTATGAAGGTCGTGGGAAATGGACGTTGGAAGGGTAAAGTTGGAAAATGGAATTTTTGTTGGATTTAATTCAGTTGTTTGGCTTCGGTTGCTCGTTGGATCTCCGTTTCAAAGCTTATCCTTAGCCCAAAACCCCATAAGCCACTTACCAAACCATAAAC
Organism: Zanthoxylum bungeanum; assembly: GCA_019454045.1. Classification (NCBI taxonomy): domain Eukaryota; kingdom Viridiplantae; phylum Streptophyta; class Magnoliopsida; order Sapindales; family Rutaceae; genus Zanthoxylum; species Zanthoxylum bungeanum. The sequence goes on from SKCR01039779.1 coordinate 37,072, forward strand.
CAAACCTAAACACCCAAGCCTACCCAAAGAATCAAATCCCACGCCCATAGAGACCTCATTCACGCCCATCACTCTCTAAATTAGGGAGATGCACATTTAACACATGCTAAAATCAAGTCAAATCCCTTCCCAATTAAAAGAAATCTCATAGATCCCTTTCCTAATCAAAGCCAATCATTATCCTAAATTAGGGAGATATTTTCCTTATGAGATACCAATTTGAGAGATGTCACCATCAATAGGAGATTATTTCCTATTCAAATAAGGAAAGTCTTCACTCATTTACCTATAAAAAAAGCCATTCACCACCTTTCAAACCCTAACTCCTTCACACATAATTCACACAAGAAACCCTTGCATTTCCGTCCAGGAAACCCCTATACACCACACGCATCATCTGTAATTCACGCAACCCTCACCGCTTTACCTCCAACACAACAACACCTGCCGCACCATAAGCCAACCCAGTCACAGCCTCACGCTAATCACCTTCAACACAACAACACCTGCCACACCATAAGCCAACCCACTCACAGCCATTCACCTAGCCCTCAACGCAAACAATCAGCCCACATCCCACAGCCACACTCCATCTCACGGAACAATCAACCGCAACTAACCAGCCCACATGTAGCACATACCTCTTTGCTCCACGCCTGCCTCCTTTGCTCACAAGCCATCAAAATCACGCCTAAACAGCCATAAACTTGCCCTCTAAATCACGCCCAAACAGCCACCCATTGTCCAGCCCTTAACTGCCGAGAATAACCTTCCTCCACTGCCAGGGATTCATGCCAATCTGACCCTTAAAACAGCCCAGAAAACACCCCAAACCTGCACCAAAAAACTGCACAAAAACCTTCTCAAAAATATCAAAACAGCAGTCCAAAACACACACAAATAGTCCATAAATTACCGTAAAACAGTGGCCTAAAAATAGCAGTAAAACAACAGCGAAACGGAGTGAAAACAACAGCCCGAACAGCGAAACAATGAGGAAATATGTTGAGTTAGTGAACCGGAAGAGTTGCGGATCATCCACCCTTCCAACGGCCGTGTAACACCCTTTCGTCAGACGAAAAAAGATGTTAGACCTGAGGGCACCATTTTATTTATTATCTTTCGTTTATTTTATTTATTTTAAATATTATCGCATGAGAGTCGTTTGAGGCATGAAGTGATTGTTGGATGAGCGGAATGTGTGTTCCCTTTTGTGGTATATAGGATGGAAACCCGGACGTAAATTCCGTAGCCGAATCCGAATGGATGGTAGTGCGGTTTGTACTCGGGATACAACGCCACGTACCACTTAAAAGGCACGTATTTCGTCTCATCCAAACTTGTGTTTGAGCATATTGTAGTTCGTAGGTTATTTATTTATTGTTAAAGCAAGATTTAGCCTAGTTTGTTATTTATCTTCAAAGCATGATTACGTTATTTTAGGCATGATATTTTATTTAGTTTATGACTATGTTTAAATCGCTATTTGTTTATTGTGGTTTAATGGTTCAATGTGCTCATTGTGTGATATTGTGTTTGCCGTTTAAAGACTTACTTTAAAGCATGCGAACTTAGATATAGGCTATCTTTAGATACTTAGGTTGAGTAGACTTGATTATATTATTGCACAAATCACATCATTACAAGTGACATAAGTAAGGGACCATTCTGAACCCAACGGTTTGAGGTCTTCCCTTGCGAGGGGTGAGTGCAGCCTTAAATCTTAGTCCCGGTTCACACCGGGTGGCGACTCCATGTTATTTCGTACTCCTAACTAGGCCGCGAGCCTAGAACAGCGTCGTTAAGTTCTGTGTCCTATAATTGTGTTTTGTTTCATAATTTGATTATTGGATAATAAAATAAATAAGTTTATTTTATTAAACCGAGAAAATGTTTTGAAATCGAAAAATTTGATTTTCCACTGTTTCCGCTGCGTTACCGGATATCCGCAATAAAACCCCTTACAAAATGGTATCAGAGCGTGTCTGATTCTAGGCCCCCTAAAATGATTAGCTTGTTTGATTCAATGTTTAATCATGTTTTTAACTTATACATGCATGTTATAATCTAATTTGATTAGATTTAGGGTGTTTGACACTTAGAGGAATATCCCCGCTTAATAAGGTTATGAAGTAACTAGTATTTGGAATACTTGTTTCTTGGTCTGTCTTGTCAATACAGTTTATAAATATTTTTCTGTGACTACATCCGAGATCGTGCCTCTGCTGTGAGGATGTAGCCGATAGAGATTTATTTATGCCAGATGTATATTAGATACTAGATAAATTCAAGCGAAAGCGGAATCCTGAACGTGCCCTAGCTGTCAGGGTTACACAAGTAACTTGAGTTTATCATTGACGAGTTTAACCTTGGTACGTCTCCTTGTGGGCCTGCCTTAGCAGCGACAACGAGAAACGACCAGGACCGAAAACCAAGGAGTCACTAGTGAGTGATTGACAATGAGTTGTCTACCTGTGAATATACGTAGGCGAGACCGTGCCTCTGCTGTGAGTCGAAATATATTCATGGGGTCCACTTCCCATTATGGAATTCGATTTAATTATTGAATTCTCATTTTTCTGTTGGGGATTACGGTATTACATAAAATAGTGGGAGGCACTGCTAAGTTTAAAATATTCCATAACTTAGGCAGTGCGTATTATTATGGAAATAGCCGCTTGTTTGTTTTCCTTAATCTATATTAGATAGAATTAAACTTTTAATTCACTGCGCACATATTTTGATATGTTATCTGACTTGACTCTTGGTTGCAGTTATTCTAGAATAGGTTCTAGATACTATTGGACTAGGATATTATTAGATTGGTCTAAACCATCGGGAACTGTTGTTCTGATTTTCTTGAAAAATCAAGATGGTTAATGACTTAGTTTCTCAGTCATGATAGATAATATAGATAGATATCCCTTTTAGGATATAATACTTTAGAGAGAATAGTTTCTTATGCAGTAAGAATTGACTTGAATTATTTCATGTCTCGAGATTCTTGACTGGCATTAAGAAAGCCCCATTAGGTATTTTTTTATCTAGTAATGACGTTTCTTAGCTTTAATGACCTTTAGAGGCAATGTGTCTGACACAATTTGCTAATCAGTTATTTGCAATTGTTGTGAATAGTTGAATGCAAATAGTAAAGCTAAAGAAAGGAGATACGTATAATTGTGTATAGAAAATATCGATTTTCACAATATAACAACTATAGGTATTGGATACCAGATCTCCCGTCTAGTTATTTAAAATATTAGTTAACGATTGTTTTGATATTTGATATCGGAACTTGCGACTATTGGATAGTTACTTGTTCTTAATAAACAGTTGTTATATATATTTTAAATACAACTAGTAGTGTCATTGACGTAGAGATAAACATTAAGAAAAATTATTCGGTCAAATAAATAATTTAGAACGGTGCTTTATGAGTTTAATCACTTAAGCATTAGATGCTTATTCTGTATGGTAAATGATGGTTTGATACGAGATCACACCACACATCCTTATCCATTTAATGAATATTGTATTCAGAAAGGTGATTAAGATCTCGTTTAACCAATGATTATCATTGGACCACCAGATTTATTAAACTGATACATTAGATGTATGTAGTTTAATAAATAATAATTGCTTAATATAGTTTTCTTTATTTCGTAACTTAGTTGATGAATTGTCATAACTTAGTTACGTGTTTCTGAAGGAACACATATTGAACGTCTTGAAATGATCAAGAACTTTCAATCCGTTCTAATGAAACGCAGATTGAACATATTTGACTGGTTCAAATATATTCAATCTGAAATTTTGAAAACGTGATCCTTAAAATTCATAACAAGTCTTTGAATTGTTCAAAGATCTTTGATATGATCAAACATATGAATTTAAAGCAATTAGTTCTAAGGTTATTCAGTGAATATGATTCATATTCAATATTATTCTCCCACGATTCCATCTTGATGGAATTGAGTAGTGGGAGCAGTTGAATCTTATATGATTTGATTCGTTTGATATTGAATATTACCCAATTAGTTTCAATACTCTTGGGTTATGCTCCAGTAACACTAGTTCATCTTTTTAATTTAAGTTCCATTAATTTCTACAGTTAGATATATGATATGTATAGGTAGAAAATTCGAATCTTGAAAAGTTTGAGATTTGAATATTTATTTTATATAATAGTTATATAATGGAAATTACTTACACCTTGGAGGTATAAGTAAAAGTTTATCATTTATTCTATTTTATAGAATATTGTATTCTATTTAATAAAATATCTTTCCTATGATCCTAAGTAATAAAATTGTTTTATTACTTGGTGTGTAACATCAGATGTTAACTATTGTAGAAAAGACATGACTTATTGAAGTCAATTGTGAGAATGATAAACTATAAATGGAACTACGTAATTAATAAGATGAAACAACCCTTATACATATTCTATATAAGTTTAATAGGATATCAGAATCATTTACGAGTATTTGATACTTAATGATTCTGTTGTTTTCTTACCGAAGAAAATTATCTTATAACTTATAATGGAAGCAATATTTGATGTCGATTCTGGAAGTTCACCATTGAACCATAGATCTAAGATTGTTCATAGTTTACTACGATCAAGTTTTGAACTTGATTAAGCTTTCATTATGAATTAGTTCATGATATGTGCTAATTGTTTGCGCAGCGAAAGTAGTGTGAGCTTATTAAAGGTTTGACCTTTACAATATGACAGTGAGAAAAGTTATACTCAGCAATCTATTGTAGATTCGGAGAAAACTTATCTCTAGTCACGCTAATTGAACAATTAAAGATATATTGGTTAATGTTGATATTAAACTGTATATTTTAGCTAAAGAATGCAAAGTGGTGTTTTTTGAATGACTTATTCAGATAAAAGATCAGTTGTGATTTCTTTATTTGAAGAGTTCGTTCTGGAATGGCCCTAGAGTTTGTGTTCTGTTGAGGTTGCAGTTAGTATGCTAGCTTATAGAGCCTATTGTAGACTCGGATAAGTCTTCCGGAAATCTGTGTTCTCTATTTTTGACATCAGTCAGATTGTCTGATCTTGTCAAAATATAGAGAATACATATGTGTTTGAAGGGTTAGTAGGAACGTACAAATTAATTTTTAGTGTTATATATCCTAACAACATTATCATTATTATAGTAATAATGAGATGTTTGTGAGGAAAAAGGTTTACCTAAGTCTTCTTTACTCTGTGAAAGCAGTGGGAGTAGTCTCTGTTATATTTGATATAAAGTTTTATATAAGATATAAAACTAAGAGACTTGTGAGATACTCTTATTATTCGTGCATTAGATATGATCTAATAAAAGACACAACAAGGCTATCTGTATGACAGTTAGTATAACTGTTTGACAGTTATTGTGTGTCTTATATATAGTATTCATCTTTAGTAAATGATGATTCCTTTTTCGAAAGAGATATTGATTAGAATGTCTAATCAATCTTATGTATCATTTGATGATGACATAATGAATGCTTTATTATGTACGATTAAAGATATCAATTTAATCGTAATTGTTAAGAGTTATTTTGATATCCTATAGACCATATGATGGATCTTGAAACACGTTCTTTGTGATCTTTGAGATATTAAGAACAAATTTCTAATTCATGGAGAATACATTCTGTAACCATTAGGGTCATATTAGTTTTGAGACTAATTATGACGTTAGACAGTCTACGTCATAAAGAGTCACAAAAGATGCAGTGGGAGTGTCACGAAGGATTCTACTATTTAGTGGAATTAGATGCAACTTATGAAGTATTGACTTATGAAGTTGCATAGTGACCTTATAAATTAAAATTTTTATATTGGTGTTGTGCTTGCGGCTGTCCTCATAATATTTTGGATTTGATCCATGAATACTTAGACAACTCAGTAGCTGTAGCACAATACAGATATAGCATCAGTGTCGTATTAATGTATAATTTAGATTCTACAAAATATGAATGATGCTGACTATGGGATACGATGGAGTTTGTTTGACAAACTCAATATGTCATAGCGGACCTACTTCTTGTTGCCTACCTCTTAAGTGCGAGGTGAGCTTTTGAGAGCCATGAGTATACAATACACATTGAGATGTGTATATGAGCAAGTGGGAGAAATTGTTGGGGTTGGTGCTCAGATCGCCAATCCGGACCGTATTTATGTCTGATTCATGAATATGAACAATCCATTTTCCATAATATTACTTATTTATGGTTGCACCTCTTGCTTTTATATACGTATTCGATCTAATTACGATTAGATTGAAACTAAATGTGATTTAGTGATATGTATAGATTAGACAAAGGCCCGATAATATATAATGCAGTACACAGTTACAAAGATAGTTTGTAATTGACATTGGGAAGTGTCACTGCTAAATGTATATTATCAAATACAGTTCCTGGTCAAGATTCACAAACACGGGTCGGTTAGTCAAATCTGTTGAGACCAATACATGTCGTATATCGGGACTTGGTTCGATGTTTTATCCCAATGAACCATGAATCTAAGGATACTCGTATAGACGTGTAGGTGTTTATAGTGGATAAACACTGAATGAATCACCGAAGATTCTTAATGGATGGTACACCAACATCAATAAGAATCTTCTCGGGTTGAGTAGGACTTGTGATTCTTAGACTTGAGATGCCACTGTGGGCACATGAGACATCTTTTACACTTAGATGGCAGTCACGTCACCGATCTATTAAGATCAGACCTCCGCCTGTTCGTTGGGTGTAGATAGATCCTCAGGGTGTCCTGTATGTGTCAAGATAGGATCTGTCAGTTCTGTGTATCATAGCATAGGTAGTCCATATGATTAGCAATCAGATAAAAACCATGGGCCTGTGGTACAATTTAGAAGCTAGTTCTAAATGTTCTTTTTGAGATTGCTAATAGAATAGTCGACTGGATAATCCCTATAGAGATTTGACGTTTACATCTATATCTCTGGGATTTATCCGGATACTTGTGACGGAGGAATTATACATTTGTCATGACCTCGACCTGTATGATTCAGCGAGTTTATCCGTGATCGTCATAATTTACGGGTGGATAAATTATGGACACGAAATTGGATTTCGTGACAGATATGCCTGAATCTAGAGAGTCTCACTAATGAAATATACTCGTAGAGTACTAGGGCAACAATTATAAATAATATTGAGTATTTATAAAGTCGTTTAAAGGTTAAACGCAAAATACATATATAGGGACCCGATAGTCATTTCCTTAATTTTTGTGTATTTGTAATTAATGCTCGATTAATTCAAATACACATTAATTAATTATCAAATTGAGATATTTGATTAATATCACAAATGAATATATGTATTTAATATTTAATGTAAATATTATACATATATTTAATATATTTGTATTTAATTAATTAATTAATTAATTGTTAAATGATTAAATTAATTAAAGTATAGATATTTTTAGTTGTGATATTTTATTTAATGACTAAGTTGTAATTGTTGACTTGTTTGAATTTATCATTAAAGTGTAAAGATCATTTAATCAAGTTGCAAGTTGAAATTCAAATGAAATTAAAACAATTTGTCTTGATTTTTCCTTAGGCAATTTCGGCCAAGGGCATAATTGTGCAAGTATATATTGTTTTGTTTCATTTAGGGTTTAATAACTTAATACACTTTATACAAAAACTCCATTGAAGAAACAAAGGAAGCTAGAAAGAAAGATAAAGAAAAACAAGCCAAACTTGGAATTTTAATAAGTTTTTCCAACTTACTATTAGAGAAGAAAATATTTCTTTTGTTCTAGGCTACATGCTATGATGTTATCTTGTTATTCTTTTCTTTATTCATTGTGTTTTGTTTGATGGAAGTTTTTTGATAAGGTTATGCATGTATAAAATTCAAAGGATGCTTCTAATGAGTTAGTAAGCATACTTTTGTAAGTTTGAGAAACTTTGTTGCTAATCTAGAGTTGTTGACCCACTCTTAAATGACCTAGATTTGATCTATAGTTATTTCATTGTGTTGAGACTTGATTTGGATGGAAGACACATGATTGAAGTATTGGATTTAACCAATTTGGTCTAATTTGTCCAATTTGAAGAAATTGAAAAATTATGGTTTAAAACCACTTCCAAATTTGGAGCTTTTCAATTATATGGTGTATTTGGATGTGTATATGATGCATATAAAATATTGGGTTGATTGGATTTCATTTGCATGTGTTTTGAACAATGGAAATGCAAAATGCACAATCCCCCCTTTGTAATAGCTCTCGGCTTTAGGGTTTATTTTTGAGTTTTTTTGTTGCAAATTGTATTTTGACATTTGGGACATGTTAAACTCATCCTAGAAATGATTTAGAATCATTCAAAAAAAATTTGAACAATTTCGGATTCAAAATAACAAAATGCTTGTTTATGGGTAATTCGGTAATTTCCCAAAAATTTGATTTATTGTGTTTTGCTTCATAATTTGATTATTGGATAATAAAATAAATAAGTTTATTTTATTAAACCGAGAAAATGTTTTGAAATCGAAAAATTTGATTTTCCACTGTTTCGCTGCGCGTTATCGGATATCCGCAATAAAACCCTTACAGCATGTTCATTGGGTGTGGACTGATGCTCACGATATCCAGTGCGTATCAAGATAGGATCCGTCAATCCTGTGTACAAGGCATATGTATCATCACGTGTTTACGATCTAGTAAATCCATGGCTGTGGTATAACTTCGGAAATCAGTTCCGAGTGTTATTTAGAGATCGTAAATTGAAACTCAACTGTATTATACCGAATGGATTTGACGTTTTCATCTATATCCCAAGTATAATACGGATAGCCTGTGACGGAGGGATTATACGTATGCAATGACCTCGACTTGCATAGTTTAGCGAGATTGTAGGACACAGAAATCAGCGACAATGTTCTAGGCTCGCGGCCTAGTTGGGAGTACGGAATAGCTCGCGGGGAACTAAACCGGAGAAATAACATTGAGTCACCACCCGGTGTGAACCGGGAAAATGTGATTTAAGGCCGCACTCACCCCACGCAAGGGAAGACCTCAAACCGTTGGGTTTGGAATGGTCCCTTACTTATGTCACTTTAATGATATGATTTGTGCAATAAACTAACCGAATCTACTCAACATGTATGCTCAAAGGTAACTTAGATCTAGTCCACATTCATCAAAATAAATCCTATGACTAAGTTCGCATGCTTGGAAAGTAAGTCATCATAACACACGACAACACACGGCAATCTCATGAACATATTTCAATTATATAATGTGAAATGAAAACAACAACATAAACTTAATGCAAATTCCAAACGCAAAACGAATAACTAATCATGCCTAAAAAGAAACAATTAAATCATGCTTAAAGATAAATAACATACTAGACTAAATCATGGTTACAAAAATAAATAATGTACTAGCAACCTAATCATGCTCAAATACGTGGTTGGATGAAACGAAATACATGTCTCTCAAGTGGTACGTGGCGTTGTATCCCGAGTACAAACTGCACTACCGTCCATTCGGATTCGGCTACGGAATTTACGCCCGGGTTTCCATCTGATATACCACAAAAGGGAACTCATATTCCGCTCATCCAAAATTCACATCATGCCTCAATAAATGACTCTCATGCGATAATACATTAAAATAAATAAAAATAAATGAAAGGTAATGAATAAGAAGGTGCCCTCAGGTCTAACCTCTTTTTTCGTCTCACGAAAGCGTGTTACACGGCCGTCGGAAGGGTTGGTATTCCGTAACTTTCCTGGTTCACTAATCCAATTTTTTTCCTCGCTATTTGGGCTGCTGTTTTCACTCTCACTCCGTTCACTGCTGTTTGTGTTGTATTTTCTGGTACTATTTTTTTGGTATTTATGGGACTGTTTTGGCGTGTTTGGAGGGGTAAAGGGGCTGCGATTTTGGTGATCTTTAAGGGGAATTCTGGGCAGTTTTTGTGCAATTTTGGGTAAGTTTCTGGACTGTTTTGGGTCCAAGGTGCGACAGTTTTAGGCAGATTTGTGAAGTGTGTTGAAGGCTTGTTTGAGGGCAGTGGCGTTGAGGCAGATTTTGGCGATGGTGTGGCTAACGTGAAAGGCTGATTTGTGAGTGGGCTAGGTGGCTTATGTGTGCAGTTTGTGAGTGGCTGGTTTTTGTGTTTGAATTGTGTGGAGGCTATGTGGAGTGGAGAAGGAATGATGACGTGTTGGAGGGTGATGCGTGAAGGGGCTTTAGGTCAGTTGGTGAGCGTGTGGTGAGGGCTAGGGTTGTTTTGAGTGAAGTCAAAAGGGGCAGTTAGTGGCGTTGAATTGGGCAATATGCGTGAAGTGTGTATGGCTTGAGTGCGTTGATTTTGAGGAGGCAGGGGCTGATGCGTGATAGAAGAAAGAGGGTGAAGTTCCGGGTTATTTTCTTCTTTTTTTTTTTTCGTGTGAATGAGCCAGGGTTTAGATGTGTGGTGAAGGGTTCTTTTTATAGGCAAATGGATGGGGGATTTCCTTGTGTGAAAAGGGAAGGGATTTTGTAATTATGGGAGTATCTTTTAATTAGTGTGTCTTAAGGAAAATTCTCTTTAATTAGGGATGTGATTTGGTTTGATTATATTTGATCTCTTTTAATTAGGAATATGATATGATTTGATTTGATTTGTTTTAATTTAATTGGAATGTGATTTATTTAATTTAGGAAGGAGGATTTGATTTGATTTGTATAATTTAGGCATGTGATTTATTTAATTAGGAAGGTGATTTTTTTAATTTAATTGGATTTAATTTAATTTGATTGGATTTGATTTAATTTGTGACATTGATTTAATTAGAATGATATTATTTTAATTTGTGACATGTGTTTTTAAATATTTTAATTATTTGGATTAGGCTTGGTGTGTGGGCTTTGGTTTTGGGCTAAGGATGTGTTTTGAAACGAAGGTCCAACAAGCGAACCCGAAGCTAATCCAGCGAATTAAATCCAACAATGTGTCAATTCTTGACTCTTCCCTTCCGACGTCCGTTTCCCGCGGCTTCCACAATTAAAGAGGTAGTGTCTCCATACGAGACTCATCATCGAGACTTATATGAAAAAATGCAGTGCCTACAGTAGCCCCCACTTTGATGGGACTTGTGTAATGTGTAACAGTGACAATCCTATCAAAGTTATGCAATGCAGTTTCACTTACTTGGCTCGCCAGCTGCAATATGACTTGCCTGTTGCTATGTACTGAATTGATCTGTTGTGAGGTGCGTCGACCCCAAGGTTCATCCCTGCAAGATGCTACGATCTCTGGGAATCACTATCGAACTGCTGATGATTGGGCTTTGTTCTAGAGTTGTGTAGAGAGTGGGTTTTGTTCCCTGGACTTTGTTCCCAAACTGAATGTGATGGCGATGTGCCTCGACCTCTGGGCTTTGTTCCCGAACCACCTGTGGGCTTTGTTCCCGAACTATGTAGAGAGTGGGCTTTGTTCCCATTGTGTTGAATGTGATGGCGAGGTGCCTCGACCTATGGTCTTTGTTCCCGAACCACCTATGGGCTTTGTTCCCGAACTGTGTAGAGAGTGGGCTTTGTTCCCGTTGTGTTGAATGTGATGGCGAGGTTCCTCGACCTCTGGGCTTTATTCCCGAACCACCTGTATTAATGGTGGGCTTTGTTCCCTGGGCTTTATTCGCGAACCACCGAATGTGAACTGTGCTGATGATGCAGTGGGCCCTCGACCTTGGGACGCATCCCGGAACTACAACTGATGTGTGGGCCCTCGACCTTGGGACACATCCTAAAAGTGATGATGAATGAATTCTTGGCTCGCCAACTACCACCTGACTTGCCTGTTGTTTTGAACTGAATTGATATGGTGGCGAGGTGCATGGACCTCTGGGCTTTGTTCCCAAACTACCGAATGTGAACTTTACTGATGATGCAGTGGGCCCTCGACCCTGGGACGCATCCCGGAACTGCAACTGATGTGTGGGCCCTCGACCCTGAGACACATCCTAAAAGTGATGATGTAGTGGGTCCTCGACTCTGGGACGTATCCCGGAACTACAACTAATAATGCAGTGGGCCCTTGACCCTGGGACGCATCCCGGAACTGCAACCGACAATGGGGCACCTCGACCCTAGGACGCATCCCAATACCGCTGACAATGTGGGCCTCGCCCTCAAACTGATGATGTAGTGGGTCCTCGACCCTGGGAGGCATCCCGGAACTAGAACTGATGATGCAGTGGGCCCTCGACCCTGGGACGCATCCCGGAACTGCAACCGAAAATGGGGGCACCTCGACCCTGGAACGCATCCCAATACTGCTAACAATGTGGGCCTCGCCCTCAAACTGATGATGTAGTAGGTCCTCGACCTTGGGACGCATCCCAAAACTACAACTGATGATGCAGTGGTCCCTCGACCCTGTGAAGCATCCTGGAATTGTAATCGACAATGGGGGCACCTCGACCCTGGGACGCATCCCAATACCGCTGACAATGTGGGCCTCGCCCTCAAACTGATGATGTAATGGGTCCTCGACCCCAAACTAATACTGATATGGTCTTCGACCCTGAACTGATACTGATGCGAGCCTCACCCCCATGCTGATACTGGTATAGGCCTCGCCCCTATGCTGATACTGATATGGGCTTCGCCCTAAACTGATACTGATATGGGCCTCGGCCCTAGACTGATATTGATATGGGCCTCGCCCCCATGCTGATACTAATATGGGCCTCGCCCCCATGCTGATGCTGATATAGGCCTCGCCCCCAGACTGATACTGATATGGGCCTCGTCCCCATGCTGATACTGATGTGGGCCTCACCCTTAACTGATACTGATATGGGCCTCGCCCCCAAACTGATACTGATGTGGGCCTCGCCCCCATGCTGATACTGATGTGGGCCTCACCCCCAGACTGATACTAATGTGGGCCTCGCCCCCAAACTGATGTGGGTCTCGCCCCCAAACTGATGTGGGCCTCGCCCCCAGACTGATACTGATGTTGGTGTGGGCCTCGGCCCTGAGACTCATCCCCAAAACTGATGCTAATGTGGGCCTCGACCCTAGACTGATGCTGATGTGGGTCTCGCCCCCAAACTGACACTGATGATGTATGGGCCTCAACCCTGAACTGATACTGGTATGGGCCTCGCCCCGAACTGATACTAATGTGGGCCTCGCCCCTGGGACTCGTCCCCAAAACTGATACTCATGTAGGCCTCGACCCAAGCTTATATTGATGTGGGCCTTGACCCCAAACTGATATTGATGTGAGCCTCACCCCCTGGGACTCATCCCCAAAACTGACATTGATGCTGATGTGGGCCTCGACCCCGGGACTCATCCCCAAACTAATACTGATGTGGGGCTCGCCCCCAAACTGATGTGGGCTTCGTCCCCCAGACTGATGCTGATGTGGGCCTCACCTCCAAACTGATACTGATGTTGATATGGGCCTCGACCCTGGGACTCATCCCCAAAATTGATACTGATGCCAATGTGGGCCTCAACCCTGAGACTCATCCCCAAGCTGATACTGATGTGGGCCTCAACCCTGGGACTCATCCCCAAAACTGATGCTGATGTAGGCCTCGACCCTGGGATTTATTCATGAAGACTGCTGATAATGCGGGCTTCGCCCCCGGGGATTCATTCCTGAAAACTGCTGATAATGCGGGCTTCGCCCCTTGGGATTTATTCCAAAACTCTGACGATGTGGGCCTCGACCCTAGGATTCATTCCAAAACTCTGATGAAGTGGGCCTCGACCCTGGGATTCATTCCAAAACTCTGACGATATGGGTCTCGACCCTGAGATTCATTCCTGGATTCATTCCAAAACTCTGATGAAGTGGGCCTCGTCCCTGGGATTCATTCCCGGATTCATTCCAAAATTCTGATGATGTGGGCCTCGACCCTGGGATTCATTCCCGAAACTGATGCTGATTCATTTCTGAAACTGATGACATTGTACTATTGCTGCTTCTAATTGGCTTGCCTTTGCCGCTTTCTCTTTTTCTTCTTTGAAACCTGAGAATAAAAACAAGACAAAGATTGCGTGTATATGATGTGTATGCATGCATGAATGTGTTTCCTATTCCGATGGGTTAGGTGTTCCTTGTGCTCTTTGGTGCTTCTTGCCTACAAAAGTCTTTGGTCACCCCATGGGTCTGCTTGCAATTTCCCTTTGCCAGTTCTCTTCTGGTGATTGGTTGGTTCTCTTTTGTCTCATGGCTCAAGATCTCGTTGTTTCCCTTATTTGGGAGGTGGTAGACTGGTCGCCCCCAGTCTTGATTTAGATTTCTGCTCTTCACTGCTTGCATTAGGTCAAGGTGGACCACATGATATGGAATTCTATATCACCATATTATATCAGATTCTACGAAATAGTCCAAATAGTTACACATATTATTGCCCTCAAAGAATGCCAGTATTGAAACTAGAGAACCTTCAAAACACCCGATGCAATCTCGAATCCAAGTCCTTGAATAGATGATTTAAGCCAGACTCAAAGTGTGTGTGTGCAAAGGTTCTTTCACAGCTTGATCCTTAAGTCAGCCAACTCAATGATTTTGTTTCAAAAATCGGGATCGATGGGTCAAACCAACCTAGATGTCTCAATTATGCATGCAGTTGCTTTTCTGTGCTCAATGTGGTATGATTTTCTTTCTCTTTTGTCTTTTTCTTTTCCTTTTCATTTTGAACTTCTTTTTTTCTTTTTCTTTTCTTTTCTTTTTTTTTTCCTTTCTATATTTTTTTTTTTCAACGCACCTACCCTTTATGGTAGCATTTCTCCTCATGGTGGTCCTAATACTCGCCCATGGGTAGCTTCACGCTTATCGGTTATAGGTGGTTTACTTCTTTTCTTTAGAGAGTTTTCTTTCATTTTCAACCATACCACACATCATAACATAAGCAAATCAAGATAGACATATAAGCAAACGGTCATTCACCGACCTATAATTTCTTCAACTAGTCACTTTGCTAGCTACTCAGGTTTTCACCGCTAAGAACCATAATAAAGTGCTTACGAGTCTAACATAGATCAATCACTCAAAGTATCAGATAAAAGCACATCAAGAGTTTATCGTTTCTAAGATTTCACCTTAAAGCAAACGATTTCATCATTGGACTTATGCCTAACTATTAAGGACTAAAAAAACAAACAATTTTTTCATTTTTCATTTTTCATTTTTTTTTCTTTTTTCTTTTTTTTTTCTCTTTTTTTTTTTTTTCTTTTTTTTTTGAAGGCCCATAATGGTCTATCTATCATTGCTGTAAAGTTTTTTGTTCCTTGGTTTCCTTTTCCACGATATCCATGTTTGCTAAACTCTTTTTTGACAAGTCTTCTTTTTCCTAACCCAACGGATATCTATGATGGCTTTTAAGACACATGGGTTAACATGATGCATGAGATGCGTGCGATGCATGGAATATATAAGTCAGCCCATCATCATTTTAAAGCATTCAATCTACTATTGTGCTGTGCGAACTTGTCCCAGTTGAAAAGGCCCAACAGGTTTACACTTTTACGATAACATGGCTAAACAACTTCAAATGATAAAAGGCCTAAAAACAAGATGGCCCATCGGCATTTCAGAAGCTTTTGGCCCAATTTCCATAAAGCACGGACTCGTCCCAGTTTAAATGGCCCAACAAGCCCATACCTCATGACAAAAAGTCCAACTGAATCCAAATGACGATGGTCCTAAACGCAAACATAAAAGAATAGTCTCTATTAGTCCTACAACTACAGGTCACACGCGGGTTTATAGGGGTACAGACAAAGGCTTCCGTCGACGAAGGGTTACCCACAACTAGGTCTCCCCACTCAAGGGTCCGAGCGACCAAGTGAGCGCACCTTTTTTATACACTAAGGTACGTGCCAACGAGTTATGGTGCGTGACTGAGTGTCAAATGGATTTCCCGTTGTAGATTCCCCAGAGGGAGGGTGGAGCGAACTCTCTTAAATACCCAAGCCTCTTAGGCTCTTATCGCTTGGTGACAGGATTAAACAACGAGTCCTCTAAATTAGTCCATCACAGTAAGCTACGAGTACATGATTATCTAGGTGCCTTCACAACTTTTCCTTATAGAAAGGTAGTGAATGAAGGAAGACACCAAACCATTACCAAGCTTTAATAATGCCTTTGATTAAACCCCTTTAACCCACAACAGACACGGTTAACTAAAGCACAAATCATAATCATTACAAGACATTATTTCGGGGCCAGTTCTCTATCCCCAGTGGAGTCGCCAGACTATAGGACACAGAAATCGGCGACGCTGTTCTAGGCTCGCGGCCTAGTTGGGAGTACATAATAGCTCGCGGGGAACTAAACCGGAGAAATAACATGGAGTCGCCACCCGGTGTGAATCGAGAAAATATAATTTAAGGCCGCACTCACCCCTCGCAAGGGAAGACCTCAAACCGTTGGGTTCAGAATGGTCCATTACTTAAGTCACTTGTAATGATATGATTTGTGCAATAAACTAACCGAATCTACTCAACATGTATGCTCAAAGGTAACTTAGATCTAGTCCACATTCATCAAAATAAATCCTATGACTAAGTTCGCATGCTTGGAAAGTAAGTCATCATAACACACGGCAATCTCATGAACATATTTCAATTATATAATATGAAATGCAAAAAACAATATAAACTTAATGAAAATTCCAAACGCAAAATGAATAACTAATCATGCCTAAAAATAAACAACTAAATCATGCATAAAGATAAATAACATACTAGACTAAATCATGCTTACAAAAATAAATAACGTTCTAGCAACCTAATCATGCTCAAATACGTGGTTGGATGAAACGAAATACGTGTCTCTCAAGTGGTACGTGGCGTTGTATCCCGAGTACAAACTGCACTACCGTCCATTCGGATTCGGCTACGGAATTTACTTCCGGGTTTCCATCTGATATACCATAAAATGGAACACATATTCCGCTCATCCAAAATTCACATCATGCCTCAATAAACAACTCTCATGCGATAATACATTAAAATAAATAAAAATAAACGAAAGGTAATAAATAAGAAGGTGCCCTCAAGTCTAACCTCTTTTGTCGTCTCACGAAAGCGCCTTACACGGCCGTTGGAAGGGTTGGTATTCCGCAACTTTCCTGGTTCACTAATCCAATGTTTTTCCTCGCTGTTTCACTGTTTGGGTTGCTGTTTTCACTCCGTTTTGCTGCTGTTTGTGTTGTATTTTCTGGTCATTGTTTTTTTGGTAATTTAGGGGACTGTTTTGGCGTGTTTGGAGGGGTAAAGGGGCTGTGATTTTGGTGATCTTTAAGGGGAATTCTGGGCAGTTTTTTGTGCAATTTTGGGTAAGTTTCTGGACTGTTTTGGGTCCAAGGTGCGACAGGTTTAGGCAGATTTGTGAGGTGTGTTGAAGGCTTGTTGGAGGGCAGTGGCGTTGAGGCAGATTTTGGCGATGGTGTGGCTAACGTAAAAGGCTGATTTATGAGTGGGCTAGGTGGCTTATGTGTGCAGTTTGTGAGTGGGCTAGTTTTTGTGTTTTAATTGCGTGGAGGCTATGTGGCGTGGAGAAGGAATGAGGATTTGTTGGAGGGTGATGCGTGAAGGGGCGTTAGGTCAGTTGGTGAGCGTGTGGTGAGGGCTATGAGTTGTTTTGAGTGAAGTCAAAAGGGGCAATTAGTGGCGTTGAATTGGGCAATATGCGTGAAGTGTGTATGGCTTGAGTGCGTTGATTTTGAGGATGTAGGGGCTGATGCGTGAGATAAGAGAGAGGGTGAAGTTCTGGGTTATTTTCTTTGTGTTTTCGTTTGAATGAGCCAGGGTTTAGATGTGTTGTGAAGGGTTCTTTTTATAGGCAAATGGATGAGGGCTTTCCTTGTGTGAAAAGGGAAGGAATTTTGTAATTATGGGAGTATCTTTTAATTAGTGTGTCGTAAGGAAAATTCTCTTTAATTAGGGATGTGATTTGGTTTGATTATATTTGATCTCTTTTAATTAGGAATATGATTTGATTTGATTTGATTTGTTTTACTTTAATTTGGAATGTGATTTATTTAATTTAGGAAGGGGGATTTGATTTGATTTGTTTTAATTTAGGCATGTGATTTATTTAAATTAGGAAGGTGATTTGTTTTAATTTAATTGGATTTAATTTAATTTATTTGATTTGATTTGATTTAATTTGTGACATGTGATTTAATTAGGAATGATATTATTTTAATTTGTGACATGTGTTTTAAATGTTTTAATTATTTGGATTGGGCTTGGTGTGTGGGCTTTGGTTTTGGGCTATGGATGTGTTTTTGAAACGAAGGTCCAACAAGCGAACCCGAAGCTAATCCAGCGAATTAAATCCAACAATGTGTCAATTATTGACTCTTCCCTTCCGACGTCCGTTTCCCGCGGCTTCCATAATTAAAGAGGTAGTGTCTCCATACGAGACTCATCATCGGGACTTATATGCAAAAAGACAGTGCCTACGGAGATTATCCGTGGTCATCATAATTCATTAGTGGGTTGATTATAGACACAAAATTAGATTTCGTGACCGATAAACCTAAACTTAGAGAGTCCCACAATATGAAGTGTACTCGTTGAGCACTTGGACAACTTGATATGAATAATACGGATTAGTCATAATACTTCACCGGATTAAATGAATTAATTCGAATCGTTTAATCAGTTAAACGATAAACACATGCATTAAGGGATTTTATCTGATCATAATTATTATGTATTTGTATTTGATACATAATACGATTAGATACACATTAATTACTCGTCAAATGAGATTTTAACACATGCCATTAAATATATGTATTTGTTATTTAATGTAAATAAAATACATATATATATATATAATAATTAATTGATAAATTTTTTCATAATTGTTATGAAAAATATTTAATTATTATTGGTTATACTTGGCATTAAATTTAAGGTTAAAATGTTAAATTTGGATTTTAATTACTTTGACTTTATATTTAATTTATTAAATATTTCTCATTTGTGATAAGTGTTATCACACATGTTAATTATTTAATGGTAACAAATGGCATGCATTTATTAAGGAAAATGTGTGACAATTTGATTTGCCTTTTAAAAGCTTTATTATTAATTTAATTTGTTAAATTATGAAAGGAGAAAATTAACCTCTAAAATTCGGTCGACAAGGGATTTAAATAAAAAATTATTTTCTTTCTCTTGTTGTCTTCTACAATTGCTGAAAGCCCTTCAAGAAAAATGGGTTTCAATGTTCTTTTGATGATTCAAATAAAAGTGAAGAAAAAACACAAGAAAAGCTTAGGAATTTTGAAGATTAAAAGGTAATCTTTAGCCTTCTTAAGTTTGGAAATTTGAATTCTTGTTCTTGTGTTCTTAAAAATTGTTTTAGGGTTTCTCTACTTGTTAAGAATTTGGGGCTTTTGGTTTTGATGGATGATATTGGAAGTGTAATGCATGTGTGAATGGATATAGAACTTGATTATAGTAATTTGAGTTCATTTTATTGTTGGACAACCTTGTTTCCATTCTAGAGTGTGATAGCCACTCTTATTATGCCTAGAATTATTCTAGAGTTCTTCATGTGTGGTTACTTTAAATTGGTGTTTGATTAATTAGATTAATGTTGAAAGAATTGGATTTAAGCATGAAAAATTGGTTATTATTGCTTTCGGTTCAGATCTGATTTTTTTGGGCATTTGGTAATGATAATTAAGTTTGATAAATGTAATGGATGTGTATTGGGAGTTGGAAAAATTATCGGAAAGTGTTTCCGAGTTGAAATAAGTTAAACGGCCAAAAACGGCGTTACCGGGTGGATTTGAGCCAACCGGGTGACGGCTGTCCAAACAGTGAATCCGTCACTGTTCGGGCAACCCATGAACTACCCTAAAACTATTGGGGCTAACCTGGGCAGTCCCCATAAGTGTCGGGTGGTCGGTTTGGTCAAAAATACGTTTTGCGTCATTTTGCGGAAAAATGATTTTTCGTAAAAGTTTTGCGAAGTTTCAAATAAACATTTTTATTTGATATTGAATAATTTATTCGGTATTTTGAAAAAGTTTTAAAATACAGTTTCGCCCGATCTGCGCTTCCGCTTCGCCCATTGCCCAAAAACCCCTATAAAAATGGTATCAGAGCGGGTCCGATGCTTCATCCATTACATTACTCATGCTTGATATTTGATATGTAATCCAATTTTAATGTTCGCACATTCTTGGAATCTATGTATGTTTCTTTACTTTTTGGTTCTACACTAACAGAAATGTAACTGAAATTTAATAGTTAAATTATGTTATATTTCTAAGTTTGAATTGAAATGTTTAGAACTGAGGTGAGAATATGAGGGATTCTTACCAGACCACACTTTCTCCGGAATCTCGAAATTCAACGGTACAGATGGTGATCTGTTGATCAGGTAGCAGGCGGCACGAATAGCTTCTCCCCAGAATGGCTTTGGCAGCTTAGCCATGCTTATCATGCTTCTAACTTTCCCCATAATGGTGTGATTCATCCTTTCAGCGACACCATTGTATTGTGGGGTGCGTGAGACAGTCCTCTCGTGTCGAATGTCGTGGCTTCCGCAGTAGGCATCGAACTCCATGGAAGTGTATTCGCCTTCATTGTCTATGCGAAGGCACTTCAGTTTCTTCCCTGTTTCACGCTCAACCATGGCATGGAACAATTTGAAATAGTCCAGGCTCTGATACCAAGCTTGAGAGTGTGTGAGATTTTTGTATAGTGTAAAGTTTAAACACTTGTATCTATTCTTGTAGTAAAAGAAATTGGATTCGGATTTTCCTCAAAAATACTCTAAAGTGATCAGAGAATCACAACAAGTGGTATCAGTAGCTTTGGTTCTTCATTGGGGTCGAAAAACTGAAGAACGGAGCTCGGTTCGAAAAATTCGGGTTCCGGGAAAGTTGTCAAAAATCAACTTTAAGCATACCATCAGCTAGCTCACGTCGAGACAAGTACGGTAGTATTTTCCGGCGATCAAATGGAGGTCCATGGAGCCCGTACGCGCCAGGCAGAGACTTCCCACGCGCCGAGACTCGCAGCACGCGCCGCGAGTGTGGCTGGAGGTTGAAGACGCTGACGTGTCCGCCACATCAGCACACTTTAGCGCACAGTCAGCGCCCAGTCAGTGCCACGTTAGCGCCCAGTCAGCCGCCACGTGTCCGCCACGTCAGCCGCCACGTGTCCGCCACGTCAGCCAAACTGGTACCACTTTGCCACGTCAGCACTGCCACGTCAGCGCCACGTCTGCAGCATGGTAAATTACATTTAGCCCCCTGAAGTTTTGAAATTTACAATTTTTCCCCAGACCTTTTAGGAATTTACAAATCAGCCCATGTGTCGGATTTAGACCAACGAAGTGTCTATTCCACCATTTTCGACCGTTCCTGACGCAACGGTGACCTCGGATTTGTGAAATTCTGCCCCGATTTTAACCTATTTTCATTTTAAACTTTAAAACTTAAAATGGAAATGGAAGATTCCCCTTCTGGTGCAATGATTAAATTGGCTGCAACTAATTACTCCCTCTGGAGACCTCGGATGATAGATTTTTTACATTGCAAAGATTTGTTTGATGTCATCGAGTTGAAGGGAGTGAAACTAGAGTCTGTTAAGGAGTATGACTGTAATAAACTCAACAACAAAACTTTGGGTCAGATTAGGCAGTGGATCGGTCACAGTGTCTTCCACCACGTAGCATAGGACACACTACAAGAAAACTGTGAGATAGCGACGGATTTTTCCATCTCTAATCCGTCGCTACTGTATAGTTAGCGACGGAATAGAGACGGAAAAATTCCGTCTCTATTCTCTTGGTCGCAAAAAAAATAGCGACAGAATTTATATTTCCGTCGCTAAAATTAGCGACGGAATTTTCCGTCTCAATTTAGCGACGAAATTTATTCCGTCTCTAATTAGCGACGGAAACTTCCGTTTCAATATAGCGACGGAATAACAGTCCGTCTCTAATTGGAGACGGAATCTGTTTCTATTTCCGTTTCTAATTTCCTAGGAAATTTATTATTTTTTAAATTTTTTAAGAAAGAAATTTTATTTTAAACAATATTATTAATATTAGTAAAATTATAAAATAAATATATTAATGACTTAAATTATAAAATAAACATGACAAATAGTAAAAAAAAAATTTATTATATAAATGTTATAAAGTTTAAAAAAGTACAAAAAAAAAATACACATAAGTTAATCAAATACTATAAATAATATTGACTTGAAAGTGCAATTCGCGAATTCTTTGTAAGCTTCCTCAGCAAATCTCCCATTTAAGGTGGCAGATCATGGATTTCTTCATCATCTTCAACTTCTTCCTCCTCTTCAGCATCATCATCATCATTACCAGCGTCCATATCACCACCGACTCCAGCATCATGTTCTTCAGCCTGCCGAATTGGCTGAACTAAATACCCTGCTCCATACAAATACAGGAAACATAAATGGACGAGAATGGGCTATGGTTAAAAGCCACAATGTAGCTTATGCAATGAAAGCATGCAAGTAAACATGCATAAAACAGAAGGAAAAAGGGTGATCTGGTCTAAAACTTACTGATTTGCATCCCAGAATTTAACTGTAGATCCGTCAGCAGTTGTGATATAACGAACATCTTTACTCACTTCAGCACTGGTCACAGGTGACTTTGTCTCAAGTGTCTGGGATATCCTACCACTTCGAACATCCCATAACCTATAAATTTAGCAAATATTAAGACGAGCTGTAAATCACATGCAGCCCTACAGGCTACAACTACATCAAAAGTAAAAAATATGAGTATAAATGTGTTAAAGATTCATTATTTAATACTGGAAATTTCTATCTGACACAAAGTCACCAACAAGTATTCAAGCATTTATACTCTGTGTGTGTGTGTGTTCCTCTTTAGAATCCCTTCATCTTATTAGGAAACACTCATCTTATTAAATAAACACCCATCTTACTAAAATTGGATTTGTATATAACGAGAAAAGCCTCCAGCAATTTACACCCTATTGCATAGAGTTGTTCAAGAGAATAAAAACTATCACAATGAGTTGTCAAAAGGAACAAAAGTAAAAGAAAAGGTAAAAAATAATTTCTCTTTTCAAATAAAAAGCGACTTAATTACCACCTAACAGTAGCTTTTAGCAGGATGCAGAACAGACATGCATACCTGACACCTCCCATATCAGTGCAAGTGCTTAAGATTGTCTGATCACTATGAATTATTGAAGCCATGCAACGGTTCTGACTGAACCTGGAGACCTACCAACTTCTCTTGGAGGTGCATCAGGACGATTCAGATCAAATATACGGAGAATTTTCTCCATTCCCCCAGTGAGTAGCAGGTGCGTATCCTGTGACCAGGTAGAAAAACATCAAATGAGAAGCATAAATAATCATATTTATAGTGTTAACAAATAACCATCCTCCCACTTCCACAGAATGATTCTATCAAGGATGGTCTAAGGAATACAGTATATAGATCCATCATAAACAATAAACGTCAAATATTACTGCACTAATAAAATGCTTAGGCTTACAGCAATCAAAAATGCAGAAGATAAACAATCTTGCTCACATGTTCTTTCAATCTTCACTCTAATGTCATAATCTAATTTAGATACCCTTTTCTTCTTTAAGCTTGTCGATAAATATTCCAAGATTTTATTGCAAAATAGATTCAATGTCCTCAGAAACTAACTAAATCGAAACATATACAAATATTAACTGAACTAATTATGAAATTCCAATTGTGAAATGGATTTAAAGCCAATGAAACTAAGTTTAATATCTAAAAAATTGTTATGATTCTGATGAAATTTGAAAGTACTGCAAGTATTTAGTAAACACGAACCATGCACATATCTACATTTTAACACGAAATTTAAATTAATCAAAACAGAAATAAGCGTTTTTAAAACTCACTTGTCTGTCACCCAAAGGAATTTTGACATACACCGGCTGAGGAAAAGTCGGCACGGAATCATTGACAACGGGTTCAGAAACCTCCGGTCCAGTTGCCGAAGCTCTAACATTAAACCAGTGGCTGTACTGTCTTCTTGATAAGAGCAGGGACAATGAACGCAACTTAGAATATTTTTGATTTTGGGTTTCCTTTCAAATGGATCTTGGTCTAGGGTTTCTTATCACCGTTGGTTGGTTAGGATTTGCTGGAATCGACGAGAAGGGGCTATGGTTCGACTAGGCTTTGATTTGATTTTGGATTTTGGTTTAGGGTTCGGCTGTGTCGTTGTTTGATTTAGAACAAATGAAAGAGAAGGCTTTAAATAATGATCAAAACAACAGCGACAGAATTAAAATTCCGCCGCTATTTAGAGACGGAATTAAAATTCCGTCGCTATTTAGAGACGGAATTAAAATTCCGTCGCTATTTTAGACGGAATTTTAATTCCGTCGCTATTTAGAGACGGAATTTTAATTCCGTCGCTATTTTTAGAGACGGATTAAAAAATCCGTCGCTAATTATAGAGACGGATTAAAAAATCCGTCGCTATTCCGTCGCTTTTTTCCCCGCGATTTCATTCCCGCCACTATTAGCTACGAAATTGTATCCCGTCGTTAAATTTCGTCGCTAATGTTGTAATCCATTTCAATTCCGTCGCTAATCCGTTTCTAAATGTTGAAACGGATTATTCCGTCGCTAATTTTCGTCGCTAATTCTGTATTTTCTTGTAGTGACACAGATGCTTATGAAATGTGGAGGAAATTGGAAGACATGTTCCAGGCCAAAACAGCTCGGAATAAGGCCTTAATCATGAGGCGTTTGGTGAACCTGAAGCTACGGAGTGGAACTTCCGTTGCAGAACACACCAACGAGTTCCAAAGCCTAGTGAACTAGTTGTCTGCAGTAGACATGCAACTGGCAGACGAAGTTCAAGCCCTCTTGCTACTCAGTTCTCTTCCTGATAGCTGGAAGACTCTGGTGGTTACTCTCAGCAACTCAGCTTCAGGAGGCAAACTTGCCATGCCTATGGTAAAGGATGCCTTGTCGAATGAGGAGTCCAGGAGAAAAGATGTTGGCTCAGATCAGACAGAAGCCTTCGTCACAGAGACTCGAGGAAGACATCAAGGAAGAGATGGAGAGAGAGGCAGAAGCACAACCAGGGGTAGATCCTCAGATGGAAGGAAGCCTACCTATAAGTGCTATCATTGTGGCATTGTAGGCCACCTAAAGAAGAATTGCCGAAAACTGCAACGAGAGCAGAGAGAAGGCAATTACCAGCCGAAAAATGATGAAGGAGAGACACTGGTCATTGTCCAAGCAGATGTAGCAATATGCTCCATGCAGGAAGAGACATGCCTTCACAACACAACCCAAGATGTTGAGTGGGTGGTGATACTGCAGCATCCTACCACGTCACTCCTCACAAATATTTCTTCACAACCTACAAAGCGGGAGACTTTTGATCAGTGAAGATGGGAAATATTAGTTCCTCTGGGATAGTAGGAATGGGTGACATTCAATTGCGGACAAATGTCGGGTGTACATTGACCTTGAAGGATGTCCTGCATGTTCCAGAACTTCGGCTGAATGTACTCTCGGGGGTAGCTCTTGACAAACAGGGCTATGACAATTACTTCAGAAATGACACATGGAGAATGACAAAAGGTGTCATGGTTGTCGCCCAATGACATGTTTATGGCACACTATACAAGACTCATGTGAAGATTTGTGCAGACAGCCTCAATGTAGTTGTAACAGATCACCATCTTTACCGTTGAACATGGAGATTCCGGAGAAAGTGTGGTCTGGTAAGAATCCCTCCTACACTCACCCTAGAGTATTCAGTTGTTTAGCAGTTGTACATGTACCCAATGAGCTCAGGGAGAAGCTCGATGCAATGAAAACTCCATTTATATTCATAGGCCATGGAGATGAAAATTTTGGATACAGACTATGGGATCCGAAAGTGAAAATGGTCATCAGAAGCCATGAAGTAGAGTTTCTTGAAGACCGAACAATTGAAGATATTGAAATGCCCAGTATTTCTTCCAATTCCAGTGCCAACAGAAATCCAGACCCAGCACCAGCACAATTGGCCACAGATAGGGTGCACAAGGAAATTCCAGAAGCAGAACCAGATGAGGCAAATGAGGATGTTGAGCAGGAGGAGACACAGCCTGTTCCATCAGAGATTTCAGAAGAGAGTGTTGAGCAGGGAGAGCCGCAACCCACTCCACTAGAAGCTACAAGATCATTCACAGAGATGGATGATGACAGACCTCCTGAAACCAGTGGACCTCAGACAAGAAGATCTGAGCGAGGTAGGATTCCATCAACCAGATATCCGGGATCCGAATATATTCTGCTTACTGATGAGGGGGAGCCATAGAGTTTCCCACAAGGCAAGAAGGCACTGAAGAACAAAAGGGTGAATAAACATGGCAGCAGAATTGTGCAGAGACACAACAGAAGATTACTGTGCAGAGACACAATGGTTTGTACTCTGCAGAGACATAGCTGAAGAATACTGTACAGAGATGCAGTGAAGTGAGATGTGCAGAGACACAACCGACATGTCCATAAAGGAACAGTGATCAGGACAAGCTAATAGTTGTGCAGAGACATAGCCAAGATAGCTGTTAGTGGAGATCGTTTCAGATGCAGCTGGAGGGGGAGAATTGTTGAGTCCAGCTGCCTGGAAGCAGCATGAAGGAAGTTGCCAAGAAGCTATTGAGAAGTTTCCCTTCATGATACCAGCTGCCATGCACTCCATGGGAAGACTCCAAACCACCTTTAGGTGGTGATTGCCAAGAATCAAGGAGATTTGAAGTTGGTGAAAACAGCCAACCAACTTTCGGTGGATCACTGTTGGAATGTTGAAAATTCGAGCTGGATATTCACTATAAATACAGGGCAGTGTTTTAGATTCTAAACACCCAAAGTGTGAGTAATAAGCTCCAAGTAGAGAGCTTGAGAGTGTGTGAGGTTTTTGTATAGTGTAAAGTTTAAACACTTGTATCTATTCTTGTAGTAATATAAATTGGATTCGGTTTTTCCTCAAAAACACTCTAAAGTTATAAGAGAATCACAACATGAAGATCATGAGCATGGAAAGTGATTTTCCATATGAAGAAATGATATTTTGAACTTACAGTCCTCGAGTTTGGTCATTAGAGGAGACAGAAGATGGCGTATTGAACTGAATTTGAAGCAGCTTTGCTAGCTCCCTCCCTTGTGTTAGCTCATGTATCAAGTTGTTTTGCTCACACTCTCCCATTTTGCTATCCATATTTTAAATTTGCTTTCCGTTTGTTACTAGAAAAACCCTAGCTTAATTTGCATAAGTTGAAAAAGGTGCATGGGATTTAAGGATGATTATGCAATGGGTTCTTTTTGAATGAAGAAGTTTGACTAAAGAAAAAGGTAAGTAGATTATTTGTGGGTTCTTCATAGACTAGTCTTAGGTCATAGGAATATAATATGGTTCAGAAGAATTGTGAAATTCAAGTGCTGTGCTGACCAATTCTTCCTTTTGCATGTATAAGTAGGGCTTTGCTACTCTCCTCAAGACATGCCCGAATATGTAGAGTAGTATTTTACATATATTTAATATTTATAGTAAATACAAATACATACTCCCCTTACTATTTCAGTATTAGCATTTGTGATCTAGATTCTAGTTAATACTTGGAATATGAATTTTTTAAATGTTTACCAAGTGTTAGAGGTATAATTTAGATCGGCTGAGAATATTTTCTTCCTATATAATCTATTTTTCAAGTTTGTCAATCGCTAATTATAAATTCTCATGATATGTAACTGATATTCCAATTATCGTTTTAATAGACATCTTTTTTTTTATAGTTTTTTTTTTTTTATAATCGGGATGTTCGGACTAATTTACGTGCACCTCGACTAATTTTCGGGACATATATCCCGTGTCCTCAGAAATTTCTCAGCACATATCAGGGTAAATTATTGGCTTATTACACCAGGATCATAACTCCAAAGAAATACATCTAGTAGGATTTGAACCTTAAACCTAAAAGTGAACAAATCACTTCATACCAATATCTTCTTAGGTTTCTTTTATACTTATAATCCAATAATTTTCAAACCTAGTGCCGTGTATTTACCGCCATATATCACTATAACTATTAATTATGATCAAAAGGGTTGATGTGACATTAATTTTTGTTCCTTTGCTTACGCCTATCCAATATTCTTTTTTGATTTTGCTTTTCTTTAATTTTTTACTTTTAATGGGAAGCATAATATTGAATGATGGTTTAATTTCGGGCCATTACTCCCTTAATTTCGACCTCAAAGAGACATAAAATTATATATATCTGTGTGTGTTTTCTTTTAAAATCGTGTACGTCGATTTATTAATTTACTTAATATTTTTTAACCTTTGCTTACGTTTACACAATCTTATTGTCTATTGATTTTACACACTTTTTTTTTATTTGGAAGTATAAAGCTGATTGTTTTCGATCGACTTGAAGAAACATAAAGTATTATATATTGTACTTTTAAATATGATATATTTTTGAACCTTTACTTATGTTTACACAATCTTATTGTCTATTGATGTTACACACCTCTTTTATTTGGAAGCATAAAGCTGGTTATTTTCGATTGACTTGAAGAAACATAAAGTATTATATATTTTACTTTTAAATATGATATTTTAATGAATTTATTGAGTTTGCTCGTGAGAATTAGACAAATTTTGGGTCATATACATGAACAAAGTCTGTTAATTGATGCAAGTATATAATCAAATTATTCGAGATTTCATTAATTGCTTATTTAATTGTATGGGTCAACTTTTAATAGCATAGGTTCATTCATGATTCTTGAAACTTGATAAATGATATTATGAGGAAAAAAATAAGTCGTTTTCTGTGTCTGAATTGTGGTAGCAACTATTGAAAATAAAGTAAGGTTGGAAAATTCCTTGAAAATGAAAAATAGGTTTATACGAAAATTTGAGTAATTAGTTTATACAAAAGGGAAAAAAAAAGGTAAATAGGATCCGGATAATTTAATTGACTTAACTGATCTTGTGGTAAAAAATTAAAATTGATGTCTAACCCTCAAAACAAAGAGAGAATTTAATATCTTAATTAACTTTAAATGGGTTCCTTAATTACATACAAAATTCAAAATAAAATTAATGTCCTATATAGGACCAATTCAAATACAATGATGGGGGCCACATCATTTTCTTGGAAGAAACATATCATCTATGGGAAAAAGAAAAAGGGAACCAAATTAATCAGAAGTAATTAGGGGTGTTCACGGATCGGATTGGGTTGTTTTTTTTTTTTTCTTAAATTTGATCAGGTCGGATCATGCAGGCAGAAGATCCGAAATCCGAATTTTGAAAGTTTAACTCGCGCGGGTTGGGTCAGGTCAGAAAAATACATAATATATATTTTTATGATATAATTTTGATAGGATTTGCAATTAAACTAAATTATGATAAATTAACTACAGAGGAAAATGTAAAATTCATCAAAATCAGATCAGATCGGGTCAAACTCGATTTACTTTTTTTATTTTACAAATTCGGCCGCGATGGATCGAATTGCGGGTTGACCCGACCCTATAAACACCCCTCGAAGCAATTACTAATAAGTTTGTAGACAAATTGTTCGGTTGGTGATGAAGAAACGAGGAAAGAACGTAATTGAGAATTAGAAGAGCCGCAATCTGAGTAGACTTCTAGACATTTGTTTACAACCAAAATGTTTGTTTGTAGACCATTACGTGTCTCATGACGCTTAGAAAAAGATATGAACAATAATCATTTTGAATCTTGAATTTTTTCTTAGTTTAATTGGGTCTGAAATGGGTCACAATCTCTAACGAATTTTGAGGTTTAAAGTTCGATTCTTCGCATATGATTGTAAAAGCAGAATCCTCTTAATTTGAGAGTCTTTCAATCTTT